>NJDC01001341.1:372133-386343 GCA_002245475.1 Calephelis virginiensis
GATGTGGCCGGGATGTTAGGGCAATTGTGCTAGTATATCGGCTACCCTACCCTACAAACCGGAACATGACAGAGTCAATATGTTGGCACCAATAGGTAAGGCTGTAGATCCCTATCTGTTATATATAGTGGACTTGTTGATGATGACCTGTTTTACCTACGCTCGCCTTTTAGGTGCTGCAAGGCAGGGAGTACTTTAACCTTTAGAGAGAGTTCAACCTTCGTATTTGTTTGTGCAGTTGAATTTAAAAATAATTAAATCTAGCAATCTGCTCTAAAACACTCTACCATGAGTTGTGTTTCTTGGCAATGACACACTTCAAACCTAGTATACTCGCTTTTTACAACTCGCTTTTACTCGCTGCCAGGCAGGGGTATGAATGTCTAACTACACAGAGCATCCAGAATAATAAGGCGGAAAGACTTCTATAAATTGTAGTAAGTATCTTCACACCCATATCCCCGAAAAGGTAGGCAGAGGCACAACCAGGGCACCCACGATTAACCGAAATTGTAGTATGATGTGTAAATTGTGTTACCGTGAAGTTTTATCTAAATCTAGTGAGCAGATTTTTCGAATGTTAGTAGAAAATGATGCAAAGTTTTATTGAAGGTAAAAGGTCACGAACAAACTCAAACAGAAAACTACATTATCCCTGAGTGACATAAGCTACATTTATAATTAACACAACAAAAAAATTACACAAATCTAAACTAAAATACTGATGAGAGAACAAAAAAATTGTGTCATAATATTAAATATGAAATTAAAACTAAGTTGTTAATTTTTAAAAGGTGATTTATCTTTTATATTTTTGACAATTTTGATATTTTGGAATGGTTACGGAATAATTTTGCAGAAATTGCTTTAATTTGCACAAAAAGTGCAAAACGCCTCTAAAGAAGTTTTAAAAACAGCAACTTTTTAGATAAAACAGTAAATTATTGGTATAAAGACCATCTGCATTTCTGCGTCGCAGCTTGTGAGAGCTAGGTATAGGATTAGTTGGCTATTAAAAGCAGAGTGTCACAGAGTGCAGAATTGAAACTTGTTTGGTTAGGGATCCTCTGCTTTACCTATCCTACCGGCATAATGACACTGTTAAGTCATGACTGATCTGGAAGATGCGTTAACTGGTAGACTTGCACTTTAGGCCTAACGTTGCAGCTATGGCATCTAAGGTATTTACGCCACGGTAGTCTCAACCAGGTTCATATTCTTTGTCCTATCAAGAAAAAGCATCTTGGCCTCATCTTATCACTTTTTTGATAAATAGAAACTTGCTTATTGTTATCAAACAGAATAAAAATCTCCCGTATTGCTTTATTCCAAAAATTCATTACATTTTTCTGAAAGCCTCGAGGCCAGCTTCTAATTATGGCTCGAACAATAAAAATACGCAAACGAGTGTATTATAACAATTAGACAATCCTTGATCGTTAAAAAGGAAATTTAAATGGAATTTTTATGTCCAGTAATTAAGGATAACGTCGCCGTACTAGACATTTTTGTAATTACAAAAATAAGATTCTCGAAATGTAGCGTGAAAAAGAATTAGGAGAAGTTGGCGGAAAGTACTTGGAACGCGACAACTTGACAGATGGGATAAGGAAGTAATAACATTGAAATAATTTAATTACTTACAGTTGACCTCATATTTTTGCCGTATCAGAAATTTAGCCTTTGTTGTTGAATCTTTTTTATAACTTTACTAGCGGGCCGCCCAGGCTTCGCACGGTTATGATTCATAAACCTTCCTCTTCAATCACTTTATCTATTTAAAAAAAACCGTATTAAAAATCCGTTGCGTACTTTTAAAGTTTTAAGCATACAAATGGACATAGGGACAGAGGAAGCGACTTTGTTTTATACTATGTAGTGATTAGAAACATTGTTAAACTTAGTGTCTTCGGTTAGTGGTGAGTACTCTGGTTATACATCTGCCTTTTTCGGGGATACTGTAGTGAAGATACTTTTCTAAGGTTCCGTACCTCGAACGGACAAAGTGAAATTCTGATAGGAAAACTATGCTGTTTTTTTAAGACCATATTTCTCGAGAACACGTGGAGGTATCAAAACATACAACCAAAAGATACAGCCGTTTTTGCTGCAAATTGTCGTTATTTTTTAAAACTATTGAAGAAATTAACACCTACAGGGTACTATCGTGGTACAAAGCAACATGTAATAGCACAGATCAAGGAAAAATTGCGGAAACCGAAAATTTTAAGTTACGTCATATAATAAAATATATTTGATATTTTCCATCGTCAGCGCTTAGTAAAATTTCCAAATATTCATATTTTAAAATTAAGAAACACTTGTACAGTTTTACGTGTCACTTATAATTTATTATTTTATAAATAGCCTACCGGTTTCGCTTATGACAGCATCATCAGGGCTGGAACTTAGCTCTTAGAAACCGGTAGGCTATTTATAAAATAATAAATTATAAGTGATACGTAAAACAGTCCAAGTGTTTATTCATTTTAAAGCATTAATATAATAAAATGTTGTGAATAGTGAACTTTTATTTTTATTCGTGCGGAACCCTCGGTGTGCGAGTCCGACTCGAATTTGGCCTGTTTTTTAAAAATTGTACTGTCCATCTGTTTTGTACTTACATACAAATACTTACATACCTTCACGCCAAATCCCTTACGGGGTAGGCAGAGACTATCGAGTGCGAAACCTCACGATCCTGACTGACCTGTTTGGCTTCCATCACATTATTTACCCTGTTTTTATATTTCGGAGACTCTGTAATTTACTTGTAGTATAATGAAAGCGTAGTTGGCCGAAGGATTAGAGAGCGCGCCTAGAACCAACTATCAACTGCGAGGCTCGGATTCAATTTCCGAAAGGACAGGCATCTGTGTAATAAACATACCTAAACGTCTGTATTTCTGGTTCTAGCTGTTTATTAAACTAATACTGGTTCTGTTTTGAGTATTTCTATGTATTAGCATCGTTGCCTAACACCGTAATACAAACATAAACACCCCGGCCTCTGGTTGGCAACGCATGCTGCGTGTTATTCCTGCCACCATAACGTCAGAGCATGCCGTTGATGTGTTGAGGTTCGGAGGATAAGGTAGCCTTTAAACTTACTTTTCCTTGAGCCCTAACATACGTTTGGCAACGCACCATTACCACCTTTGGTATATCTAGTGAATTTCTTATTATCAAGAAATCGTCAGCTTGTTTGCCTTCCAACTTCATTAAAATCCGATAGCTGGATGAGTTGTACCATTTGAAGTAACTTTTTGATTAATCTCTAAAAAAAATGTTGAACTTCATTAACTTTAAAATTCTTAGTTATAATTCGCGAACGAGTGCCAGTTCCATATCAAGAGTATTAATCCCCGTCAGCACAAAGGAACGAGTCAACTTAAAATTTATGGACGATCGAATGAGATAATATAGAGATGCTAGGAACAGCTTAGACAGTTTGGAAATTTAAATGTGAAGTAAGTTTTGTGAGATTGTAAGGAATAAATCAGCGCGGGCGCGGGTGCGCAACTCGTCAGGCCGGGGCGATAAATCCGAGCTCCCTCGGGCTCCTTAACCGTCCTCCTTCATGCTCACTCATCTACATAAACATACTCGTGTAATATTTATAACTGCAGTACTACTCCACTAGGTACTGTGTATTCTTGAAGCTTGACATTCGTGATACGATCTTTTATTATGTGATTTTTGTGACAGATCAGCGGCCAAAACGGATCTCATGGTAAGAAACATGACCATGATCTATATACGTCATAAATGTCACAGGAGTAATGTCCATTGGGCGGGATGCCTATTGTTCAAATCTACCAGCTACGTTTCTACGCAGCAGGAATAGGTAAGGCTGAAGATCCCTACCCGGGTAGGTTGCGGCATAGCGCTCTATCATACATATATACAAACATATCCTCACGCCAAGTCCCTTACGAGGTAGGCTGAGAGTATCGAGTGCCAAACCTAATGAATCTGAAAATCCTGTCTGGCTTCCTACATTTTCATTCATACAATCTTTTCAAACGAACACGCCTGTTTCGGAGACTCTTGATACCACCTTCGGATAACATTCGAGCGATCTGAGCTAATGTCAAGCTTGTTCTTCCCAGATACCTACATCTATCCACATTCGCATTGCATGATATCTGCTTTGTCAATCTTCCATCTTTCATTCTTCTAGCGCTCTATCATCAGTGGTCTTTTCGATGTTAATTACCTATTTAGCCTGTGCTCACGTGTTACGTTCTGCCTGGCAGAGAGATATGGCCTATTCCACCTTGTTGGTAGAGTGGCTAGCGCACACGCCTAACTACACCGACCAACCTTGAGTCTAGGGTTTGATTACTGACGGGGGAGGGATTTGTGTGATAAGCATTAACATGTCTGCATTTCCGGATCTGGGTGTTTATTCAGTTTATTCTGGTATCTATTTAAGTTTTTGTATATATTAGAATCGTTGACTAACACCCATAATACAAGCATATAATTTGCTTACTTTAGGGTCAGATTCAATTTGTGTTGCTTGTCCAGGGATATTTATTATTATTATTCTACGCAACAGACGAAGACCAAAACGCGGAAAACAATTTATTAGAAAGATGGAAAGCATTTAGAAGGTACATTTTGCAACATACTCGTATTTTGACCACAAAAAGTAAGATTTACGTATCTACTATTCGAATAATAATTCAACACAAATATCCTGGTTACACATTATTAACGGTCTCCGCTGGGATTTACGAAATAAACAAATCCTCAGCGCCTGTTATGAATATGTAATTTAAATTTGAAATTCTCTGAGTGTTAGACCGATGTTTGTCGCAGCTACTGACTACAGTAAACATTAGCTTTTTTGCTTAGAGTATGTGTTAATGCAGAGGCCGCTTATTCAGCACACTTATAAATTAATTATAAATATACATTTTTTGTGTTACCTTTCTATACTTATAATTTAACTGATGGAAGTATTTTTACTGTAGATGCACCACCAAATTACGTATTTTTAGTATTTGTTGAAATGAGTAGTGAATGTATGTTTTCTCACGAGAAACTATTTAAATAATAAAATTTTTTGATAATCAAAAAACATTATTTTGATATTCAAATACTAAAAAATCAGGTTCAAATAAGCTAGAGATACCTTCGTGATACAAATGCTTAAAAGTGCATATGTGTCGTTTTATTTTATTCTACATATGTCGAAAATTCTACAAATATAAGTAATTTATACAATGAATAATACCCATAAACTCTTCGAGGCCTTCTCATAAAACATTTTGATGATAAAACTATGTCAGATATATAGGCTGACAAATCAAGTGGACAATTAGTATAAACACACACACACGGGCACAGCCGGATACACACAGACACACACAAACACACACGTACACACATACACGTACAAACACACACGAAAATAAATTAATCAGTATGGTCGTGTCTGTCGCATACATGTTTGCTCCATAAAGTTTTATTATTGTCACCAGGATAAAGATATCCTCATAATCGCAATAGTTTGACAACAAAGTGAATAAAAAATTTTTTTTTGACGAAAACATCATCATATGCGCGTACTCTAAGAGTCAAAGATCTAAGCTTTGGTACCACTAAAGTTTGTCGCGCCATCTCAAGCTACCCCGTAACGTTTTACTTGGTTTCAAGAGGACACATTCCTCGTAGTGACGATTACACTCACCCTGATTAAATCTTTGCTACAATCTTGGTACGGAGTCTACCGTAGCAACCCCTCTCATAATTTAGTTTAAAACTTTTTAATTAGCTTTATATTTGTGTTTGCAGATTGAGACTTTGCCTCTCAGTTTATCATTAAGAGGTTAGGAAGCTATATATTCATTAATAATGTTTAGCCGTTAAAAGGTTTGTGATGTTCATAAATGTTTAATGTTATTTTCATAAATAAAAGGGCATCCTTTTTGATTTGAGAAGCAGGATTAGTCATGATATCGTATACATATAGTTTTTGGTAAAACAATTCTTACGTAGTCAATATTTATATGAAATTGAATCCCTATTTCGCGTAGTCATGGCATCACGCCTGAACGGATAGACCTTTTTGCTAATTCCTTTTTTTGTTGTGTCAGTTATTACCAGGAGATTTTTTTATGAAGGAAAACCTAAAAAATTGGTAAGAAGTGGGAAAACCAATGCCTTATTCCAAACAAGCTAAGTACAGTCGCAAGACATTAATAACTAATGTCTTGTGATACAAAGTTCGCCGGACCAGCTTGTAAATAACATAAATCACTTTTTGCTTTGTTTATATTATAAGGAAATGAATAAGCACACGACTCTCCTGATAGAGATAGCCTTGGCCTATAGATGCTATGTGTCTCTATCCTGTAGCCGTTGTGTTAGGGCTATTGGCAAATTCACGGGCTACCCTATCATCCGAACAAAAACATGACACTGTTAGTATGGCAATAAAAAAGACGGCGGATCCGTGCCCGGCCAAGTGCAGTACAGCACTCTACCAGTAATAGGCTTGTTGGTAATTCCTCATTTGACCTTTGCTCGCCTCTTATAAGCTGCCTAGGAGGCAGTCTGTTCTACATAGGAGACCTGAAACAAAACGGGGAATGTTTCGTCTTTTTTTAACATGGAGAAACAGTATTATGCATTTCTAATCCTTAAAAAATTAGGGAGTCCGGTAAAATCCCATTTATAGCTTTAAACAATTTATTGTAATATACCATATCACTCTTTTATCTCATTTTATTTAAAAAAATAGACAGCATAACAAAACTTAACTACGCAAAAAGTATAACTTTGACAGAATCTTCATATAATTTGAAAAAAACTGTTAAAAATTGACAAAGTAGTGTATGTGTTCTTATATTGATTATTAATAAAAAATTAAATCATGAATATACTAGTACATTTCAAAATCAGTAATTCTCTTCTGTAATATTTGTTTCAATATCTAGATTTTATATTTAATAAAATATGTCAGACTATGATTTCAATCATATTATGATCTTGTTTGAATAAAATACTTATATTGAAAAAACAGGTCACAGAATGACTCTTATTGGAAAATTTATAAGAAAGCAGAACACATTATAATATTGTCTCCGTAATATTGTCACGTGAGCGGTTTGTTAAATAGTTTAAGGCCAAGTTCATATAAGACTGAAGAAAATCGTTACATGTGTGCCATCTGTAAAATTTTCTATAGACACAGGTTAAGATAAATTTTATTCTCTGTCATAATCATTATTCTACCGTTAATCCCGGTTGTTCCGAACGCTTAGGGGAAGGAAAACCTAGAGGCCACTTTCTTACTTTTATTCCTCTATCTTTACATGGTCTTTGCTATTCCTGATTGGAAATCCATAGACAAATGTGTCTTGTTCTATAGCTTTTAGCCTACAAGGGTTGAACTCTTTTACTAGAATGTTTTTCTTAAATAAGCTTAATACCTTTACAGTTTTCTTTAAGGACGAAGACCACTACAAATATATTTAGCTACTTTATGAAACACACTTCAGTGATTAGCTGATTATCTTCTTAGTGGTTTTCCTATTTGAAAGTTCTTATTTCTATTGGGAACTGGTATTTTTTTTTCATAAAATTAATATTTGTCCTACGAAACACATCGTGAATCAAATTACAAATCAATGGTTGTTAGTACAAAATTTAAAATAACTTAAATGAATATCCCAAGAAATTTGAATAAATTTTACTTAAGAATCGCAATTTGCAATTAAAGCATTGCATTTTTACAATAATAGATCGTAACTTAAATTATATTAATTTTAATTTTATCTCTACCAACTTTATTCTTGTAAAAACATCCTACGTGTTATTGTAAAAGGTTATCATTTCATTTCAGTTTATGTACATACTCTTCACTCTATGGCATAACAAAATTGTGCACAAACTGCTAATGTGAACCTAGCCTTATAGTGTATGCTGTCTCGTGTTGTTCCCGTTGTTCTTACTACCAGATACATGACTTGAATTCTATCAGCCTAAACTAAATTTTATCGGTGGACAAACATACCTGCCCGCTTGTTACTGCAAATGTGATTTAAGACGCCTAACACAAATACTGGTATACGTCTTGTTGTTCTGATTTCTCGTGTAATTAGATAGGCCTGATCTATATTCAAACTGAATAGTTAGAGGTTTGTTTATTAGATTTTGAAAGTACCTTGTTCCAGTGTCTAAGTAACATTTTAATATATTAGAGGCGTGTACTTGTTGTCTTCAGTAGGGAAATTTAGGTGCATTATTCGTCTTCTAAAGCTACAATATTTTAAAATTATAGTAAAAGTGAAAAAACTGACTTAGTTTTAATTAGATTTTGAAAGTACTTTGTTACAGTGTCATAAGTAACATCTTCTTTTATTATAAGAGGCGTGTATTTGTCGTCGTCAGTAAGGAAATTTAAATGCATTGTTCGTCTTCTAATGCTACAATATTGTAAGCAAAAGTGCCATGACTGAATCTAAATAAAATTATTTAATTTGCAATTTTCCGCCAAAAAAATGTATACGTATTATGGCGTAACAAAACAGGCAAAATAGTGCGCTAAAAATGAAGTGGACTTATCGGAAGCTAAAACTCCCAAATATATCCAGCTCCACACAACACACATCACTAAACTGGTTTATTACCACCGACAATACACACACTACTAAGAACTCAACGTACGTTTCGCTTCGTAGCCGAAGCATCATCAGGAGAATTCGACTGCACTCCACGAAGGTCGAGCAGATACTGGCGCGCACGCATGCGACTCGCTCTATTTATAAGGTTTCGCGAGTTTGAGTGCGTGTGTGCTTTAGTGAGTGGTGGTGTAGCACCATTATTGTTAAGCACGTGTAGCAGCATTGATATTATTACGTTTTAAATGTCGCTGAACTTTTTCAGAAGCTCGTCTTTTGTAGGTCAAACTAGATTTGAACTTAACATCTTTTTGAGATGGCACTGTATAGATTAGTCGTGAAATATTTTTCTTTATTTTCTTTTTAATAAGATTTTCAACTAAATTCATTTTTCCAGGATGTAAACCACGTCTTTCTAGTATTTTAGATATTAAATTGATACACTCATCAGAAGGGACGTTTGTAAATAAGCTTTCTACATCCAAGGATGCCCATGGAGGTAGGATAACGACTTTAATATTATTCACAAACTGGAGACTGTTTCTTAAACTATATTCTATAAATTTTAAAGAAAGAAAAAATTTCGCCCCACACAGGATTTGAACCTGTAACCTTGAGCTTGAGACTTGAGACGAAAGGTTACAGGTTCAAATCCTGTGTGGGGCGAAATTTTTTCTTTCTTTAAAATTTATAGAAAATTTATCCCAAGCACAGGGCAAGTGCTAAAATAAAAATACGTCTTAAACTATATGTTGGTTAAACCTTGGTTTTTTCTTTTATTATAATGTTAAGTGCTTTAGATAACTCATATGCTGGGGCGCCGATGTAAGAAGCAACTGGACGTATCGGATAACCATCTTTAACAAGCCACACAGTAGTGGTGGGCGAGGATTCATTTCAGTTAATCTTTGTTGAGAAGAAGTCGTAGGGAAGAGAAACTTCGAATTTTTAAAACAGTTCGAATGTCAACGGAGAACTTTCTAGTTGGGTCATTTTGCAACTGAGAAAAATCCTTGCCTAGAATAACATCGTTCACTTTAGAAATGTAATTATCGTGACTAAGAACTACAACTGTTTTGCCTTTATCGGCTTTTGAGACAATAAAATTGTTATTTTCTATCCTTTTCTTTAAGAATTTAATTGTTGACAGTTTCATATTAAGCGGCCGGGGAATGGAAATGTTTTTAATTGTTGAGTAACAATGCTTTTAACAATTTTATCCTTTTTATTAACCACTATTGCTATCTCCGAGTCAACCGCTAGTGTTTCTAGTGATTTTTTGGAAAATGTAGGCGTTGGACAATATTTGAGACCTTTTTCTAAAAGTTTCATTTCAGCTTTAGGATTATTACATTTTATATTATTAAAACTGTAAGATTATTAACACGACTATGAAAAGGGTGTGAGTTTGGAATTTGATTACATCACGTGTAATCATCACGAGTAAGGGAGTTTAGCTTTTTTAACTGAGTTAAGTATTTTCGATGAGCTTCTATAGACGCGAAATCTCTAGCTTTTAATAAACCATTAGTGGTGTGTGTTGTGTGGAGCTGGATATGGAGCTGGTTCTTGTAAGGGTGGTAGGTATGTAAAACGCCCTGTAACGACTATACATATATTAAAAGGTTCTAAAAGAGTACATCACACTAATAACAGACGCTTTTGGGATAATTTAATAACTTTTGGGATAAAATGTAACACATTCACAAAAAATGACTTCGGATAAAAATTGAAGTCGTAACCTTTTGTTTTTGCTGACGATGCTTTGCTATTTGTGAAGTCGGCAGACCGAAACTGAGAATTATAGTTGCAACCTTATTATGGAATTTGCAACTTTACGTCATTAAGGTTGTAATGTTATTGATTCTCTACCTCCCCTTAAAAGTCAATGATAGGTATTATAGAATCCACTGATAGTTATTTTTCTTGCTTTCCAATAAGATTTCAAATGTAAATATTTTGTTCGAGATTAAATTAGGTAGAAACCCCCCTCGCCATACATTTTTGTATGTGACAGCGAACAAGCACATGGCTCTGCTGACGGTAAAAGACAACCCTGGCCTATAGACACCATTGATGTTGCAGGTGATTCGGTGGTCTGTGGCTGAGGTGTTAACCAATAATAATTGTGCAATTGTATCACCTACCCTCCAGACTGGATGATGACACTGTTATTATAGCAGCAGAAATAGGTAAGGGGCAGGTCCGTACTTGTACGATTTTCATAATGGCACTCTAATAACCTTTGCTTGCCTGTAAATAACTCCTAGGCAGGAAGGCAGAATATTTCTTGTATACTGGGTTTTTTTTATGATATTGGAAGGCAAACAAGCAGACGGATTTCCTAATGGTAAGAAATTCACGCCGCCTAGAGACACCAAAATTGGTAATGTTGCGTGGCCAACCTGAGGCCGGGATGTTAGACCTCGAGCAAAAGTAAGTTTACCGGCTACCTTACGCTCCGAACCGGAACACGTCATGACGTTATGGCGGCAGGAATAGGTAAGGCGGTGGTACCAATCCGGACGAGTCGCTGCTAAACTCTACCACCTATTCAGATGTCACGGTGTTAGTGACGGTGAACCTATGCTCGCCTTTTACGAGCTGCCTGGCAGGAAGGCAGATGGTCTATTCTGCAAAGGAGCCCGGACCAACACGGGGAAAATTTTGCATTATATATATTGATTTGCAGTATATTCATACGTGCGCCATTGATTGTTTGGATCTACTTCGTAATAGATGGCGCTATCAATATCATATTAAATATCATTGGTTACACACCTCACACATTTTGTACGAGTATCTTCTTTTTTAGTTTTTGGCATTGGCGTTAGCATTTGCCATTAGTCAAGTGAAAATTTGCAACAAGTTACCCGATTTAATAACATCGGGCTTAAATGATTTAAAAGTCATTAGTCGTCAAAGAAAGTCATATCAGGGGCTTGAGTAAAGCAGTGACCTCCTTACTTAAGTTCATTCAATGAGATTTGGCGGGAACAGGGAAACACACGATACGCTAATTGCTTCATAATTATTTCATTAGTGTACTTTATGTGAGTAAAATTGTACAAAATGCCACTAAAATTTAGTAATTTGATGGAATATAAACATAAAATTCATTATTACGAAAAAATTACGACTATATTTTTTTCAATGGTGCCAAAACCCATCTCCTTTTTTATTAGAATACAAAATGAACAGAAGTTACAAACATTTTTTTGATAAATAAACTGAAAGTCTGAAATCTTATTTGAAAGTTCCTGTTTGTTCGCAATTTTAAAACAAAAAAAAAGACGTTTATCTCTTGATCGATTTCTTACAGCTAACCTCAAAGGTGTTTTTTGTCAATATTTTATTAACAATAGTTTATAAATAACACGATTACTCAATTTGTAATGCAAAACGTAATAGAATCTTCCAGAACTGTGATGATATTGGGGAGCAAAGATATCATTTGCAATGTTGTTACACGCACGGTTGGCTGTGTTTGTTCAGACAACGCATCACCGACGCTATATCGCTAACTTGTAACCAAAATGTCGCTTTGTGCGTCTGACAGATGTGTTACATTGTTATTTAAAATTATGTTTGTCAAGTAAATGTAACTGTATAGTTGTAATCTATCCCGTGATCAAATTAACGTCCATAAAGGGGTCAGTTTTATTAGTTTCTTCTGGGGTGTGAATATACATTTCTAGTAGGGATGTTACGGAGCTTTAATTCGGATTCCCATAAGTTTGAAGTTCCCATTGGTTTCACACCTTCAGTTCAGACTTCAGTTCCGACAGTTTTGAGTCGCAGCGTCTATCAACCGTTACGCATTTTATGTCTAGAGATTTTCTCCGACCAATACTCGTATACTTTTAAGATTACTTTGATTTAATTTCGCCCGGTTGGCGATAGGCTTGTCACCTATCACATTGTGGGACTTAGTGTCTTCAGCTAGTCGTGGGTGCCCTGGTTGTGCCTCTGCGTAGTTCTTCGGGGATATGGGTGTGAAGATACTTTTATTTTATTTAATTTTCTAACTCTTAATAAAAGACGTGTTAAGTTTTTTCTTCGTTTATGTAAAATTCTTGTAGCTATTATAATCAGAATCATAAAGACTGACACATAATGTTGGTATTTGCTCCCAGATAAAACATATCTCATTTGTCACCACTTCTCATGCTGCTTCCGATTTCGACTCTGAATTCGGTTCTGACTCCGATAAATCAAATTTAAAAACTCCAACTCCGACTCTGGTTTCGATAAAAAAACTTCCGTTACATTCCTAATTTCTAGTGAAATTTAGAGGGATTTAGAGGGAACATTTCACATTTTTTAAATTTTCATCACAGTAACAATTTTGACATTACTCCACTTTTTTTACTGTAACTTTGATTCCTTTAATGGTAAGTGTCTTGTGTTCTTTTTTTATGATATTGGAAGGCAAACAACCAGACGTATTTCCTGATGGAAAGAAATTTACGCCGCCTAGAGACACCAAAGTTGGTAATCCATTACCAACTTTGGTGTCTCTCTAACCAAGTATTTCATGTTGGCAACGCTCCAGCGTTGCCAACCTGAGATCGGGATGTTAAGCCTTGAGCTAAAGTGAGTTTACCGGCTACCTTACCCTCCAAACCGGAACACATCATGACGTTATGGCGGCAGGAATAGGTAAGGCGGTGGTACCAATCCGAGTGAGTCGGTGCGAAACTCTACCACCTAGTCAGATGTCACGTTGTTAGTGACGGTAATCCTATGCTCACCACTTACGAGCTGCATGGCAGAAAGGCAGATGTCTATTCTGCCTGCAGAGGAGCCCGGACCCACACTGGGACTAATATAACAAAATTAAAATGTTGGTACGCGATGCGTTAGAAATACTGACCGTTTTCGCACAACCTTAAGCGCCTTATATATTTTTGCCGCAAAAAACACAACATGTGTCATTAACCTAAATTTTCAAAAGTAGGCTGTTTAAAATATTTTTCTTTTTTGCTTTCTTTACTTACCGTACGGTATACTCAAAAAAAGCGTTTCAAGAATGAGGAGATTATCAATTCATCTGTACTTATTTGTTTAGACGGTACTCGGCCAACCACAAATGGATTTTAATGTTTTTTTCGACAGGTAACTAACTCATGATTCAGAGGTGTACCCATTTAAATTTGATCAATATTCTACAAGTAGTGTTCAAATTATAACTATGTGTTTATTGGTGTTAGTTTTATGCAATTTTATGATATCATGTTTGTGGACATTGCAGCTAATAGTTGCTTTGATATTATATTAGTAATTAGTTGTGACATCACAACATAGTATAATAAATACAAAGTCGCTTTCCGTTAAGTCTGTCTCTGTATATGCTTTGACCTTTAAAACTACATTTGAATAAAAAAAACGATCGAATTATCATGCGTTTTTTTTTATTAGGTAGAGTATTTTTTTATGATAATGGAAGGCAAACAAGCAGACGGATTTCCTGATGGTAAGAAATTCACGCCGCCTGGAGACACCAAAGGTGGTAATGGCGCGTTGCCAACCTGATGCCAGGATGTTAGGCCTCGAGCAAAAGTAAGTTTACCG
>NJDC01001342.1:27862-68609 GCA_002245475.1 Calephelis virginiensis
TCATTTCAGAAATCATATCAAAAATAACAACCAGCCAAGCCTTAGTGTTTAGTTTCATTTTCATTCAACATTTGGTGTAATAAAGTATTTTAAATAAATTAAAAACAAATGTGGAGTAAAAATACCTACGCATCTCATGTTAATCTTTTAAGTTTTAATCAAGTAGAACACCAGCAAACTTTCAAGTAAGTAGTTGATACTATCCTTGAAACATAAATATTAAATCCGTAAATAGCTCAATGATTACATTCTTGCTTGCAATACCGTTAATAAAACAACATATAATTCAAAACACTTTATTTAAAGAGCTAAGGTGAAAAAGAAAACACATTCATATTTTATGATTATTTTATTAAATTACGTTATTCATTCACTCGATAAGTTTATTAAAAACTAAGTAAACTTTGAAGTAACTGCCCAATTTCAGTAAATAAATCATCAAGTTTTCTGTGGTACTTAAAACTCATATTACATAGTCGTGAACGATATTATACTCGATCATTTAAATTAAGAACATAGTGAAGTCATCAAAGTAACAACGTCCACCAACCAATTAAAGTAGATGGCGTTGGTAGGTTAAAGACGTCATACATTTCTTAACGCGAACGAGCTATAGGTACATTATGACAACGAAAATTCAAAACATGAAAGTGGACAGTTAATCTTAAGTTTCTATAATATTAAGATACTAATTAGACATAAGTAAGTTAAACTAAGGGATTATTAATAACAATAACTTAAGGAATGATAATGTTGGAGTTCTTAAAATAATGAATATTCTGCATACTTACAGGCACTGGTAGTAATAAAAACTATAATAATAAATTAATAATATAAAATCGTGTATACGAGTACTCAATATTTAATATATAATCATAATAAATAAAATGATAAAATAAAACCAAAATATATCACAGTTTCGCCTATTAAAATGCAAAGCATTTGTTTCATTAATCAGTAATTGACCACACGCTGTCAAACGACTATTGGAACATGATTATATTTGTACTCAACTGTGCGATACTTGATATCAATATTACAACTTAAATCTATTAAGGCATCTGAAATAAAATCTAAAGTGTTATAGTTTAGTTCGTAAGTCACTGCAATAAAAGTACAAACAAAAACAATGTAACTTGCAGATTCTCTTTTTTTAACACTACAAAAAATGTACAGAACAAGGTAACATGGAAGATCCTTCTGAAAAAAAAACTTACCATAATATAAAAAAGGTCATTTGAGTCACGATTTTTTTTTGTCATTTATATATTAGATGTACTGAGCACTCTCTCAAAATATGTAAATGTATTTTAAAAGAACCTCACATTGGGAAATCATTTAACGTGACATCACAATTATTACACCATACGATACAAATACGGAGAGTCAAAATATAACAATGACTATCAGCCACGGGTACGAAATCATTTATTAAATATTTTTTTTTAAAATAACAATATTGAAAAAAAAAGAAAACCAGCAAGTAACTCACAATCATAAAAGTACATTAGTAAATGCTCTATAAATAGTATTAGTCCCTTATATCGAAACGCGGTAAAGACGATACAGATGTGCTCAACCTCAAAAATGGTATTTATTAAAAAATACATAAATTTCAAAAATCTACTCAAGGATTACAGGAAATGCGACATCAGGTATTTAAGATAGAGCTTTAGATTTAAACATAGAATTATATATATACACCCTGCAATTTTTGTTTTGATTTTTTTAAATAAAAAAACGTAGATAAAACAACAATACCGTGCACCCGGTCCCGGGCGTCTAAAAATGTGTTTTTAATTATCTAACAAAAAAAACAACGTTGCGTTGGGATCGAACAAGTGCCTGGTTTGCAATAGGTTTTGCCACCTATCACTTTATGTGACTTAAGTACATTTGGCTAGTCTTGGGAGTCCTCGTAGTACCTCTTCCTACCTTTTCGGGGTTACAGTCATACACTTACTCGCTTTAAGACAAAAAATATCAATCTAGAGACTTTATTAACATATTTATCAAATAATTTGCGTCTATTTTATTATATATTTCGGCATTCTTTATTTATTTCTTTGTTTTTCTGCCTACCCCGTAAGGGTCTTGGCGTGAAGATATGTATGTATGTATGTATTTCTTTGTTGATTCAAGGAAAAATCTTTTGAATCGTTTTAAAACAATATTGGATCACATACAAAACTAATAAAACTCATACTAATTAGTAAGCGAACGAGGAAACCAATCAACTATAACCAATTACTTGAATTGACTGCATTTTAATGAACATTTTAGCTTTATTTTAGCTATTCGCCATGAAAGGATATTGCTTTGAATTATAGTTTAAGAAATAGATACAAATAATTATATTATGTAATTGAATATGCTATACATACTTAAGCAGATTTGCATTTTTGACACAAATCAAATGTAATTAAAATACTATGGCACTTAATTTAAAAAATTTAGAAAAAAACAGATTTTAAAAATGTTCGTATATTTATTTTTATAACAAACCAGGCTTCATGGCAAGGTCTGCATCTGATATAAAACCATTTTTGACGTTCAGCACACGACTTATAGTAAGGAATCATTTATGATTATGATAGACCATGGCAGGTCCAAGGTCTTTTGTACAGCGTATCCTTATCTGAACAGTCAGTTCACAAATGCGTTTGTCGCACTTAGATTTCTAGCGTACCTCTTTCATATTAGGTAATACGGAACCAGACAATGTCTATTATTTGTATGTTTGTCTCGTCTTAAAGTACCTAAGATGAAAGGTAAACATAAGACTCGGAGCACGACCGTCCTAAGTGAACGAGCAGTAGATAGTTATACTCTTTTAACTTGTGACTCATGCGAGACAGATATCAGAACCGCCACGATCTAGCATAACAATTTATCTCGTTTACCGCGCAACAATAGTCGGGTACTGTACCTGCAGGGCGTTCTTCGCGGAGACCGGTGTGGAGGAAGCGCGCGGACCAACACGCTGCCGCCGTGCCGTTAGTGACAGTGCGAATGCGCAACAAACATGAGAGAAAACAACACTAGTTAAGGCACACTGTTTAATACGATCGGTGTACTTATAGCAAAAATAAAGTTGAAGGTATACGCTTTTATCAGGCCTATTTTTTAATAGGTGATACTTAAATAAACTTAAAGCGTAATATCTCAATTTTGAGGCGACAATGATCCATTTAATTTCCATACAGTTTTCATGACACAAAATCAAAGAAAATATGGGACGGAGATAGATATATATTATTGTATATGTATGATGTATTTGTGTAGGTATGATTTTCATGATAGATATGTATTAGATGCAACTGGTTCAATGAACGCTATTCTATTTTTATTTAATGAGCAATCATTAAATTTATTTGAAATTAGTCTGAGTTCAAACAATGATTAAAAATTTGAACGATTAAAAAAAGACTCATTGCCTCCTTCGCAAAATAACTACAAGTACGATAAGTACACCATTCGTCAATAAACAAAACGCAAACTAAATGTATTAAAGTTGCAAAATACTTCAAACAAACATTCATTAAATGAAAACCTCTAGATAGAATTTAGTGGAAGTATATGATGTAATTTATTTTAATACATAGTATACTAAACTCTTCCTACTGATAAAAATAATTATTTAAGCTGCGTATATAAATTTAATTATATGTATAGCACTTGACAAACAAGGACATCTAATTTTTGGGAATATATTATAATATGATATGTAGGAACATATAAATAAAAATATTGCCAACACTAATGATATAAAGTCAACATGCCAACAACAGTAGACAAAACTTAAGGGAAGGGTATAAATATTCAAAGAAATATCACAGATACAATTTTGAGAATATAACTAAACAGTCTTTTTTCTTTATGTACACCTACTTGTAACGTGACAAAATGCAATCTCTAATTAATATGATGTATGAAAATCAACGTGTAATTAAAGTAGTGATAATAAATTATGACGAAAATTAAAATACGGGCCAAACCAAGGATGTGCCAGCTACAGACCAAACAAAAATTAAAATGTTTCATGCAGACTAAAAGCAAAAAAAAAAATCCTCTTGCATGTACCCTTTACATTACGGCTGAAAAATATTCTAAGCTAATAACCAAGTAGTTTTCAACTCAAAGGTCAGTTATTCGAAGGACGGAGATATTTATTTCAATACTGTTCGGTTGCTCAGTGATGCAAGGACATGAGATAAATTATTTCGATTGATGCAGTATGTATCCACGTGTGCAATGCAATCAAAAGTATCTTAATAACTACTGATACAGGAACTAAGCTCAAATATAAACAACGTAGGGATAGGTGAACTGAAAGGGTGACACGCAAGAGAAGTGGTAACTTTTGCCAAAGCCGGAGAAGTGAGTGCGCGACGGCGGCAACTCCACGAACAGGTCCGTAGCTGGGTCCCGGCTGGCCCTCGTCACAGCTCCCGGCCGGCCGCCCCATCGCACCACCTCACCGCCGCGTGACCGCACCGACATGGTTCCCTCGCTACCACTTGACAGACTCCTTCTACCTCTCTCTGATCGTGTCTCAAAGCTCATCGTACTCTCTGAACAGCGCCAAGATTTCGGCAATGTCTCACTCGTTCGACAAGGGATCACTGCATCGCTTTTTGAATTTCTAAAAATGATATCGTAGTACACGCGAGGTTGAGGGAGGGCGATGATGGCACATCGATCGTTGTCAACGTGTTTCACGAGAAGTGTCTTATCTAAGAGACTTGGGGCACTTCGGTGCGGTCGCACGGTCGGTTTCGGTGAGCGGAATGGCAACGGCTCGGCCGAGCGAGCGCGGGGCTAGCCTACCTGAGCACCCAGCGACGTCACCCCGAGCCTCACCCCCACACGGGAAGACGCGATCGACGTCCCCAGCGAAGTAAGCGATTCACGTGAGTTGGAACGACGTAATGGAGTCGCACGACCATTGTTGTGGATCGCACATGTACCCGGCTTACGATTCGATGGTGAACGGGACACTTTCGAGATTGGTGCAAATAAGCCGAAGCGTGGAGCACATTCAAAGTACCTGAAATGGTAATATATTGGTTATTCGCTTTTGAACAAAATATTTATTTTATAATGACAGAAAAGAAATTAAATTGCCATCTAATGTTTCATAATTTAAAGACTACTTAAACTCAATTTTACCTCTTTCCTTCTACAGAGCCGTCGTTTTTGCCAAGAGGATCGTCAAGTTCTACGCCAGCCCAAATACCAGATGCGAATTCCGTTACACCCACATAACGAAGTGTACCAGCTTTACTTCCTCGACTACTTGATACTATTACTCGATCGCCGAGACGAAAATCTCCGTTCGTAGTAGTCGAAACAGATGCATCTAGAAATTGGGTTTATTGTTAATATTTTGTTAATATTTTATAAGTATAGTATTAACGAATACGTGTACTTTGTTTTAACTTTAAAGTAATGCTTACTCATTTTACTGCTGACGATGCTTCGAACACTGCCATTGGGGGAGAGTGTTCGCCTAGGCCTAGCAGAACCAGAAGGTGGCCTATCAAATACGCTTCCAGCGTCTGAGGCTGGGGAAGCGTCATGAGGAGCATGACTGACAAGTGGTTCACGAGTAAGCCGGGTAAGTCTAGAAAATACACCGCGTTTTTCAGGACACTGGAAGTATCGAACACCGGCTACGGACCCGTCGTTTTTACCTGAAAATATTGAATTACATTTTCGAATTACACCAAACTGAAAAGTACCTATAATTAAGAGACTTAAAACGCTACATGAAATGGAATTAAAAATTTACAAGTGAAAGTATTCAAAGAAATATCATACAAAGTTAAGACGAAAATTTACAGTTGCAATAAAAACAAAGCTTAGAGTAAAGTAGGTAATGAAGCTTATGTAATGAAAAAAAAAAATACTTAGGAACAAAAATCAGTGTAGCGGCGCAGTTGCACGTAAGCGTAAGACTTACCGATAGGATCATCCAACACAATGCCAGCCCATTCACCTGGTGCAAATTGCGTTTCGCCAATGTAAGCAATCTGGCCAGGCTTAGTGCCACCTACCCAAACCCGCTCGCCGATAATAAAGCTATCAGTATCCTCAGTCAAAACAACACTGTGATCTGAAATATTATTAAATACATATCAGAATTATAGCAATAAACTTTTCGAGTTCAGTATCAATATAAACATTTGTAGGTTTGTGCTTTATTTATAAAGGGTTTCATCAGTTCTACTAGATGAGTTTTGTTTATTTTTTTGTTATAGCCTACTTATGATCGAATCGTGATCACCAGTGTGAACCAAACTAATAGTATTATTATTATTAGTTATTAGTATTATCTAACTAGATAATAATCCATATTAAATTTAAATTACCTTTTAATATGTTCTACAAAGTGTAAGTATCCAAAAAGGTAGCCAAAATATTTAAAAAAATATAGAATTCAGGACATTAGTGAATACACTGATCAAACAAAGATAAAAAAAATGTAACAACATAATTGAACCTAATTAATTCTTTAGGTAAATAATAATAAGGTTAAAGTAACGTTCAAAACGGTTATAAAATACATTGTCACTACACTAAAATATACATAT
Organism: Calephelis virginiensis; assembly: GCA_002245475.1. NCBI lineage: Eukaryota > Metazoa > Arthropoda > Insecta > Lepidoptera > Riodinidae > Calephelis > Calephelis virginiensis. The sequence continues at coordinate 34,459 of NJDC01001342.1, forward strand.
ATATTCGTACATATAAATAACCCTCAATATCATGCGATAATATAGTTCCTAGGATCATATACGATACAAAAAAAACATTAATAACTGAATAACTTGTTTACACATTTCACAATAAACGTGTGAATCTGAACATGGAATTTTAACATTAATGAGTTAAAAGAAATTGTGTCAGAAGTAAAATTATTAAAACATTTATGTACGGATATATTCCTTTCCATTTCCAATTCAAAACACATTTTTGCTATGCTTGGATTGAATGCTATAGATGCAAATGCAATTGGTATTCAAGAACTATTTGCATTCCGGTTTGCTTTAACGGTCCTAGATGAATCTAAGGTTCTTATGAACTTTCACCTCTAGACTAGGTGCACACACAAACTGCATTTGACAACAAAACCATAAGCTATAAAATGTGCAATGCATTCACCTTCTAAACTCAAGCACACTCAATACTACGATTTTGTAAGCCCAATCTCATATGATAATTAAGAACAGTGCGTGACGGACGAAAACAGTTATGGTAAAAGTGAAACACTTAATGAATATAAGACTGATCCGAAACAATAACACATAAGTTTCTCAAAATTGTGAAGCAGTTGCATCATGCCCACTTTGATTAATATAAATTACTCTTTTAATCTTGTATGACACGCTATATTATTCCATAAATGTTGCAATGATTGGAATGATGTAAAATTTAGAAAATAATGTTGTATCTTATATTGAAACAGTAATGGTTATTGTTATGGAACATGTTGAGAAATAAATTGGTATTGAGTCAAACAAATGTACAAAAGTATATAGTTTGAGTTGAAAAGATATTTTGTAGCTCTAGAATAGCGCAAAAAAGCAAACGCAAAAATATCAAATTTGTTGATTGCCATTTAAGAGAGTGAGATGTTTGAAACACTGGTATAGGAAAAAATGGAGACGCACTTTTGTACAATTTGTTTGATTAACACTGTCGTGTACTTACCTGAGGATCGACGTAAGCCGGCTTCGCTAAGACGTCGCGGATGTTTCTCCCAAAGTGCGTCCATCGACGTGACACTCGACCTGCTGCTGGCTGCGACGCACACCAGTGACACACACACATATATTAGCCACTACTAATCAGCACGTGCACGCTTTCACATCTAATAGCTCAAAAGTGAAATTGTATTTCATACAAATAAGTAACTAACAACGTGCCATTCCAAGTAACATAGATATAATTTACAAGATCCTATTTTTATATTCAATGTAGATTAATTAAGAATTACTAAGGTGTTCAAGAAACAATAGGAGCAATTAGTATTGTAAATCGTATGGGCGGCACAAATTATATTTTGATAGTCTTAAGTCAGTAATACAAAAACAGGAGGCCAAAAAATTGTAAACGGTGTTAAGGACCATATTGTCCAAATTATAAAATCAGTAGATAATCAACGTCATTTAATTAACTCATGCAGTTTATTTAGTAATGCTTAGAATATTTAGCGTTTAATGTACATTTTTCGTGAAAATAATTATAGTGCTAATAATAGTAGTGGCTTGTTAAAATATGAATTTCCACCACCTAATGCAGTTAACCACAACCGCTTTTGCTAATCATTTTACATTACATACGTCACCTCATAAATTCCCACAGCCAATAAACTATAGCTCAAAATATAATAAAAGTATATACTACACTTACTAGATGCTTTACGGTATGATCGTCGTCTGTCCGGCAGACTGCTGCTAACTTCGTCTTCTTCGGCTTCTACCAAATCTGTCACGAGCAGGGTTGAGAGACATGATTGATGGTGAAAACGAAATTTGTGAATAATATTTACAGAACAACAGTCACAATTGTCATGATAAGTGATTTGTGCGTACATTCAATAAAGCACATCCATGCAAGGAAAGTTTACATGCTGTGAAATATTACGTCTAAATCAGTGATTCATTATTTTACAAACAGTAACTCACCAGACAAATGTTTTCTTGAGGAGTCGTCACTTAACTTTCTCTGTGTGTCCGAAGAACTGCCGTCTACGACAACGAAACAAAAACATATAAAGCAAAAATCAAAAACGTGCTGAAGAGAGACACTAATCACAATGCTACATAGAACATAAATATGTATAATGCAAGTGAGATATGTTCTAATATAAAATTTATTTAATGCATGGCTCAATTTATGTAATCTATTTATAAATTACAGAGCAAAATAAAAAAAACATAATAATAATAGCAATTATTTTAATAAATTAGATTCCAAGTATTGTCAGTCATGTTTCCGGATATAGATTAATGGAAATTTTCAAATATATTTTATCACAAGGAAAAAAAATTAAGTATTCATAGTTTCCGATATAATATTTATCACTATATTTTAAATTTACGCTATAAATATGTTAAACTTGAAGTAAATCGATTTAAACCTAACCGCAAACCAACCGGCTTTTTCCAACTCGTGTCCACCACTGATCGATCTGATTAATCATATGCGACAACTGCGCAATGGATTGGCCTTGTCATAGAGCGTGGGCTTCATAATCATAACTCTGATGTAAACTTGTGAGGTTCATCTTAGACCCTATTCGCCCACTATTTTTTTCTACTTAGTAATACAAATATACGTAATTATTAATCAATAATTGCATATTTGAATTACCAGGAGTTTGCGTGAAATGCAGTTCAGTTATGGGGACGAATGAATTCCAAAAATCAACCATTTTTTGGAATGCGATCGAACATTTTATGAGTTTCATCAATGTTAATGATTTTATGCTTTCAGGTAGCTTATTCCATTGTTGCAACTTGTCTTTATGGTTCATAATTATATTTATGACATAAATCAATTTTATCTTAAGTATTATTTATTATTTATTAACTTTGATGATGATTTGACTGGAATAAATTATATTATAATGGAAGATAAATGCCCGGTTCCCTGTATTCAAGAAACGAGTCGTTTTGTTTACGGATGGTAGTTGTTTGTATCAATAGTTGAATATCTGACTACGGCTGTTCGTTTTGTGTAGTTAACTCTGAACATTTTTTTTTAATCTTCGTTACTTTTGGGCGAACTACGAAACAGTTAAACGTTTGGACTACGTTTCGTTGATTATAGGAACCGGGCATTAGAGAACATTTGTACAAATATGTGTAGTACATGGATCTAAATAATTTGAGGATCCAAAGTCGGTATCGGTGTGTTACCAACCTAAGACTGGAATGTAAATAAGTTGACCCGGTACCATACAAGCCAAACAGAAAACCACAGCAAGTACTAACACTCTCGTAGCTCGTTTCGTAAGGTGGTGGTCAAAATCGACAATTAATAATCAAAGTTTACCATCTAGTCAAAATTACGGTTTAAACAAACTGACGCTACTAGATAACTAACTAATTAAAAGTCGGTTAAAGGCTAAAGCTCGCCTCTTGCTGTTTGGTAGTAAAACAGTTTTACAGTACTCTTCAAAGGAGTCCGGGATCAACACGGGATAAAATTAAACCAATGTACTTAGTAATTGGTAATTTTCCATAATTGGTATATGAGTTTACACTAACACAGTAGGTATACATTAACTGTTATTTGACGTCAATTGCCAACTGAATAGTGTGAAATAAGTTATTGTCATGGTTGAAACCTTCATATATTGTTGACTCAAGGACAAGACACGAGAGTTGATTACAACTCTCAGAAACTTATTAACAAAAAACCATTTTTAGCATAAGAATTTAAAACGTGTTCCATTGTTACGAATGCTAACTAGCCTGTTTGTGACTACACGTGGAATTTAGGATGCGGTTTTTTCGATCCCGTGAGGATTCCGGGATAGAAATGAATCTATTTTGCGCTATATAAATTTAGGACACCTAGGTTGACATTCCACGATCAAATTGCTCGTGTATTATCCGAGGGTGGTGACGAGTCTTTAAAACCGGAAACTGGCGTGTTTGTATGAAAAGGGTATGTGGAGGAAGCCAGAAAGGTCTACAAGGATCACGATCCTTTTTTGGAAACCCTTTCCACCTTTGTGAAGGAAGCCTTTGAAGGAATTTGGCACTCGATAGCTCCGTCTAACCTTTAAGGGACTTGGTGTTAAGACATATTTGTATGTATAAACTCAGCTCAGTTGTTCTAGAAATAAACCAGGACAAACAGACCGAGAAATAATAAAGAAAATCGAAGTTTACACTAAAGTGTATAACAACATTATACACAGACCAAAAAAAATCCTTCCATCTTTTCTTTAATTTCCTTTAAGTGACCGAGGAAAATTATCAATAATTAAAAAATATAGCAGACTATACATAAGTAAAAAAACGCTTATAAACTTAACTTTATGTACATTCACATAATGCGGTTTGAACACAAGAATTTTATTTCTATGTTAAGTGGCCGTTTCTCGAAGTAATTTACTAAGAATGTGAAGTGACAACCACATACCTAAGTTATTACCTTATATATTTGTACAGTTGTAACGAAGTTTAAGTATCATTACGCCCATATCCCCGAAGATGTAGGCAGAGGCGCAACCAGGGCACCAACGACTAGCCGAAGACACTAAGTCCCACAATGTGATAGGTGGCGGGCCTATCGCCAACCGCCAATATCCAATCCCGAGCAACATTTTTATTAAAAAATTGGAAAAACGAAATTTTCTTTTTGTTGCCTGACCCGGGAATCGAACCCGGGACCACATGCAGTCAAGTCCTACACCTGGACCGCTAGATCACAGAGGCGATCAGAGGCGTAGTTTAAGTAATATTTTTTAAATTATTTAAAAAAGATTATAGAATACTTCCATATCATACACTATATAAATTTGTTTTGAAATGCAAATAAGTATCTTTGAATGAAATAGACGAAACGCACTAAAGTAGGTAAATATGTTGCTTGATTGATATGTTATTATGTATTAATAGAAAATAGTAACACGTAAAATGAATATTAATATTATAGGAGTTTTATCCTTCCGCTCGTCCAGATTGTTAAAACCACTTCAACTTTTTCTACCACTACACTCAGTGTTCGTCATTTTCAAGTTTTTGCTCCAGGGCAAATTAGCCTGTCTAATATTCACATTCATTTCTAAAATTCCCTAGTCGGGGTATTAAAAAAACACAAAAAATCTTAATAGTTTGTAGTAATACTCTACTATACGTAATAAATTTCGTACTAATAGTACGAAAATCATTATACATCAAGGCAATTTGTATCATACGAATTATCTAGTTTCTGAGACGCATAACTAAGTCACAGCCATAATAATCCTCATGCTATATCATGTCATGTAAAAATAACTAAAAATTGTAATCATTTATAAGACACGTAGTACGCACAAATATATTATAGCAAAGTGTCCGTCAGAGTCGGTTATTATGTTGTTATTGCTGGAAGGTATAGTACCAGTAGGAGGGACAGCGTCGGGAATAAATAAATATTCCTGGACAAGTTACACAAATTGAATCTAACCCCAAAATAAGCAATTTTATGCTTTTTTTATGGGTGTTAATCAACAGTACAAATAAAATAATTAATTAAATAGGTACCAGAATAAATTTAATAAACACCCAGAATCTAAAGTGCAGACATCTAAACGTTCATCACACAAAAGTCTGCCCGTTCGGGAATCGAACCTGAGCCTCGCGATTGATCGGTGTAGTTAGGCGTGTACGCTAGCCACTCGAAAGGCTGAAAAAAAATACTTAGGTCGAAAACTCGATAGGCCCTTGTAATATTATACGCAAAACGAGTCGGCGTGGGTAATACAAAACATCCTAGTTTTGTGAGATTCAGCACAGCGATTATTAGCCTCCAGCTAGTAGTAACTCGAAATTGTTATCTTTTTACAAGCCACGTGAGAGGCACAAATATTGAACAACGTTTCCACGTAAGTCAACTTTAATGATCATCTATTTTTTCCCTCTCCACGATGATGTAACCGTGGATTATGGACATTATTTACTCGTTTTATTAACAACTGTTTGTGTGCCTAATGTTCTGTCTGGTCAAGTTCAAGTAAATCTTATTTAATAACATGTGTGGCCATGTGTTTGTGGAATCTTTTAAGAATTCAAAATAACAGGTAGCCTTGACAGAGCACTCTTTAATGTATCTTTCATAGGTAGTTCCTGATTGTAAAAGATAGGCACCTTAAGATACAAATCGACAACGAAGATCAGGAAAATAATGCGCACTAAGAGGAAATTAATTGAACGGCATTCATATTCTTCCTTCATACAAAATACAACATTCGCGATATAGTGACAGAAATGTGTCTCGTTGGAACTCTCTTACTTACATACGCCAAGATAAAAAGGATATTATTATTTACCAGCTCTCCCGGCGAACGGGTGGAACGTTCAGTTTGTATGGGAAAAATTAAAATGTTGATTTTCCCTTTTTCTTGCTTTTTTAACCTTCCCTGGTCTTGAACAAAGAATTTAAAACCAAAATTAGCCAAATCGGTTCAGCCGTTCTCGAGTTTTAGCGAGACTAACGAACAGCAATTGATTTTGTAATGATGTATATCATTAGATCATTTTATGCCTGCATTATTAATATGATTTACTTGGTTTGGTAAATTATATTAACAGCTAGGTCCTGGCTGCCACCAGGCAATGCTTGCCACCGCCACAGTCTGATGCGGAGACCGAGTAGCCTAAAAACTTATTGCGCAAGATGTTAAGGATCAGTCTTAGCTTGGCAACGCACAATTACCATCTTTATCAAATATGCAATGCAGGTATGTTTATTTCTATCAACAAATCTGCCTACTTTTTTATCATGTTGGAAGACAAACATGTAGATTGATTTCCTGATGATAAGAAATTTACGCCGCCTAGAGACACAATGGTGAGTTGCGAAAATGTGGCCGGGATGTTAGGCCTCGAGCAAAAGTAAGTTTGTTTGATTTGCGAAAAAATTGTTAAAGGTAAAAACATTCAAGACCCACCAATTGCGCAACCCATCCTTTGAGGCCATTACTACAAACGAGCAGCAACGAGTCATGAAATCGGACTTGATTAAAATATGAGGGCTATGTGTCACGCAACTTTCCCGGTGAGCTGGTTGACAATTTGTCAATTCAGGGCAATTACGTGGTTCGCTCTCAAACACCCATGTAGGATTAGGACAATTGCTGCACGTTGCAACGCAGATGCAATTCTCAATGGCAATTCTAATTACTTTTAAGTGGGCCAAGCGTTATTGATTGGTTTCTCTTTAATCCATGTTGATGTTTAATTATAGCGAACATGGTACCTGATGGTAAGAGACAACCGTCACTTACAGATCAGTCCAATACTAGAATCTATACTTGCTATCGTCGGCACTTGGTGGAATTCCATTGTATATACACGTATTTGCATCTAACCAAATAACCAAATAGGTATTGAACGTTAAATCAAAAAAGTCCTTTTTTATCTTTAGTTTTAAAGCCCTGATGATGCTGTAAAAAGTGAAACCGGTTGGCTAGAAAGTAACAGAAAGTGTTAAATAAAGTATTCAGTGGATAAGTACAAGTATTATCTCCAAAAAACGTGTACAGTCCAATACTAACCAGTGGAAAACTCCAGCAACCTAAATGATTACAATACTACCAGCAGCTAATGGTATCGTCATATCCCGATGAGAATAAAAACATCTTTGTTTATGTTTCTAATGTTAGGAACATGCATTTCCTTTTTTAACGTTTTTTAGGTTACTTATATACAAAGGTAGCTACATTTTTTTATGGAATGGATTCTAATAGTTATCTAAGAATCGACAAATGTTGTATATGCTAATGTTAAACCGGAACTACCAAGACGCGTTTATTTAAAATGGTTTTATAGGCTTGCATTAGATTGGGTTTACTGGAAGAAATCGCCAATAGAAATAGGCTAGCCTCCTGTAAGTATATTATGAGATATTTACACAACACAGCTATTGTTTTGTGCACAAATAAGGGCTGATTCCACTGATCATACTGAAAACCGAGTTTAGTAAAACTAAGTTTAGTGTAAAGTTCAATTATTAGTTGTGAGCTCTTGCAAGTACTCGTTTAAAATTTACAATATTCTTATCCCCATCCCCTGAGAATCGACTTACCTAACACGTAAAATAGTTTAATAATGAAATATTTAAATTATCCAATTTTTTTTAACAAAAAAACTGACATGAAACTGACATGACTCTTGACATGTTTTAACGTTGATTACGTTTAAATTCGATGGTGAAATCCAGCCCAATCTAGACTAATTTTCTAGAGAGCGACAATAATATTTTTCAATATACTAGTTGATGTTATGATAATAAAAAAAACATAATGTAATTATAAAACACAAAGGTCGAAATAATTTCTCGTAATGTCAAAGTAATAGAAGAAAAACAAACGGATTTCCTGTTGATAAGAAAACCGACAAATTTATTGTTTCTAACAACTTAAGATGCCTAATAAGCACGTATTACGAGCCACGTAAGACATCAAAGATGTAAATTTCCAAGATGTTCACCATTCCCAAATATTTACAAAGTTATATTTGGACGTGGAAGTGCTCCAGATAAGTGAAGACTCAACTAGATGCATTGAGTGTGAACGAAAATATATTGACCGAGTTGGCACTGCACTGCCGGCACCCCGCCTCATAAATATCTAGAATAATCAACAAACTACATCAGGCAGTAACGTACTCGCCAATCCGGGTGAATAAGTCAAGTAAGGAGCTTTGTTCTTTTATTAAACTGGGTTAGGGATATTTAAAAACTCAAAAAGCCAATCGATACTGGCACAGTACTACTATTTAAATTATGCGCTTCGGCTTTACACTTTTTTCTCTTTTTATTTTTAAATTGGCTAACCTAATCTAAATTTAAGCGAAATGATTAATTATGTGTAATAACAACTCTATATGGATATCTTTAAAATACATTCGGATTTCCAAAGCTTGATGAATATAGCATATTATTTATAACGAAGCGCGTAATTTAAATAGTACTACTGTATGTAGTAGCCAGTATAATGAACGTTAAATGGGTATACCTTAACACTGAGTATATAAAAAAAACGACGACAAAAATGACTACGAAATAACAAAAGATTTAGTCGATAACGAACTTCAAATCTAAATAGTAGAAAATAAATTAAGTACAAAACATGCCAAAAATGTTACATCTCATAGGATCTTCCTTTAATAGGGATATGGTTATACAAGTAGATGTTTCCTGGAAGCATTGTGCATGGCTTAAACTCTGCCCTAAATAATTTGGAAGACGAGATTACATAATCATCTTAACATTAAAAGTGTACGAGTTTTGTGTGTGATAAGTGATTTTAAATATACGGACTGATTAAGTATTGCTACTATCTATGTACATACAAAAGCCAGACAAAATAAAACCATTTCCTTAATTGTAACATAAAATGTTTAATAAAGTGTATTGGGGAAAAATGCAGGTGTTATTCAAAAAGAGTGTATTTAATGAAATTTCACTCAATACCGACAATGGAAAGTGTATCAAATTCCCACGAAATAATTTTAAATACAGTGAAACTGCAAAAAAGCGACATCAATTTCCATTAATTTTCGCCTGAAGTTAAGATCTAACAGAGTTCCACCATAAGTTCTTAACTAGGTGGCAATAGACCACACCTGAAGTACGATCTTCAAAATAAATCAATGGACATACATAAAAATACAACCGCCTCCTTTCCTAAGTCAGTTAAAACCCTAAATCCATGTTTTTTTTGACGATAAGTTTTGACGATAATTGTAGAAATAAAAGTTGCCGCACTTATAGTTCATGTGTAGGAGAAGTGCAGAACGCTAATATTTTTCAATAATAATGCTTATGAAGTACATTAACGGCCAATATTAATAATCAATCCTAATCCAAAACGTGATCTCCAAGATTCATATTTTGATCCATTTTTATGTTATCGCTTGCCAATAACATATCGGAGGACAGGATAAATAAGGCAATTAGGTATGGGATAGGCCGCCGGATACGCAGCTATCTCGATTGCTTGAAATCCATTAGATTAAGATTTATTAATAACATTGGCCGTAAATCAATAAATAAAACATTACCCACACTACCATACATTTGACACACACAAACAAATATATTGATGTTAACGATAACAGATCACAGATAGCGAACTAAAAAGTTTGGAAACAAAGTAGTTGGTCTTGAGAAATGAAGATGGCGTTCTTAACAACTAGATATCAAAATTTGTTATGGTCGAATTTCGACCAACTAATTATTTTAAATCGGTATTCTCATCGCTAAAATATTTTTAGCACAATATTTCGATATGCAAATATTACGTAGTCCCTTGTTAAATATCGATTCACGCTTGAAGACGACACACTCCAATTGTAAACGCAAATCAGTAATTTATATGCTCCGAAATGCTGCTCGAACATATTTATCACTTAAGAACAGTTTTCTCCGTTGCAAAGGAAGCATTGGTGATTTGTTGGTGGCGGCTGAGCATCTTAATTAAGTTTGTTTTTGCCATTGCATCTTTGGAAATGTCTGTTTCTTGTTATAAGTGACTTATTAATAGCACTTCTTGATTGCATTCGAATAGTTTTATTCGAATTATATTAACCTTATATGGAAAGAGTGATGAATGTTTAAAACTTCGTTGTACATAAAAAAACTTGGACTTTAATTCCGACACCGGTTGATGTTAACGCATCTACGTAATACAGAAACATCATAAAAACGAAAGGGAATATCCAATAACATAAATACTAACAAGCTTATAAAAAATGTTAAACAAAAAAGAAAGTATCAAACTATTTCTACTCACAATTTTTCTCATTAAGATAAGGATTATTTTATTATTAAACATTATATAGAAATCTCATTTATGATAAGCCAAATGGTAACAGCCAAATTTCTTTTCCACGGTTCATCAACGATATGAATACTTAGAAATGTATAAAATTGTTAAAAGCAAAAAAAGACAAAGACAGTATCTGGAATCCTTTGCAGAATAGACCATCTGCCTTCTTGCCAGGCAGCTCGTAAAAGGCAAGCCTAGGCTTACCGTCACTTACACCGTGACATCCTACTAGGTGGTACAGTTTCACAGCGATTGGTATCGCCCAGATTGGTACCACTGCCTTACCTACTCCTGCCACCATAACGTTCAATGATGGATGTTGACGTGTTCCGGTTCAGAGGGTAAGGTAGCCGGTAAACTTACTTTTGCTCGAGGCTTAGCATTCCGGCCTTAGGTTGGCAACGCACCATTACCACCTTTGGTGTCTCCAGGCGGCGTACATTTCTTACCATCAGGAAATTCGTCTGCTTGTTTGCCTTCCATTATAAAAAAAAGAGATTAATTTCTATGTAAAATGTACTTGACATGAAGACAAAAATATGTCTGCATAAATTCTTAATCCTAAAATAAATCCGGGGCATATAAATATAAAAACATAAATTGTACACTAACCGTTTATAATCACGTGATTTGAATAATTCATTCGACGATCGTAAGGGTCGTATAAGGAATGAGTGGTTATTATGAATTATCAACACGATCTGCCCCCGCTATGATGATAGGCCGTAATGAGCTGCATTTATGTTGCAGCCAGAATGCTAATTGGGGACTTACACTCCAATCAATTACAACAATTAGTTGAATGCGATTTATGTTTTTGCAACTTATTACATTTCTTTTTTTCATGTGTCGAAAGTATGACGTGGTTTCGTAATTATTCATAAAAAGAAGTTATGTGTAACTCAGATCAGTAGGGTTACTCTTGAATCTCGATTTCATGCAAATTTGAATCGGATATTTCATTCCAGAAACTCTTGAACACAGTTCTAGAGGATTATTAATATTTAGTTTATTTATAAGGTGACATACTACTATTGGTGCTCTAAACATATTTATAACAGATGGTTTTTTTAATGACTATTCTGTTGCCAACCATGCGGTTTTAACAACTTCACCGGGCTAAATTGGGTCGAGCAGAGTGCTCAGCCCGAAACATTAATGTTTAAATGAATTGGACTGTTCCCTACACCGCCAGCAAGAAGGGCTGTCTCCCGGGAGACCGTACTTCGACTTGGTGCTGAGTTCTGTTTACTGGGTGGACAGATGCTTAGTCAAGACTTAACTGTAAACAAAACAAACCATAGACAGTTCATGACTGTGTAACATAGTAACTGATTTGTTATAAGAAGATTCAGCTGATACGAATTTTCAATATGTCAGTCAGTCATGTCAGTTACATTTCTCTGCAATTATCATTTTCGAGACAACACATCAATTTAAGTAGTATCTATATTTAATTCTCATCATGTCATTCGATGTCTCGAGGTCTCATTTGGAATAGCACCACCATCTTAATACTCTATTTATAATTTTTTGAATCTGGCTTGGCGGATTAGTAGAATTATAAACGGTGTCAAGATTTCTAAGTTATTTATTAAAAACATTTCGTACATTACCTTTAGCTTTTTAAAGACATAAATTTCTTTATCGATACTATGAACTAAGTTTATAAAGTTTACGATCAGATTGTTTATCAAGTTCTAGCGTAAAATGCTAAGGACGGCAAGAATGTTTACGACGTTCTCTTTTGATTTGTATTACATTCTTAGGACAGCGAGGGCCGGGCCGATCTATACTAGTCACGAAGTTCAAGATAAACTGTAGGTTGTCTTTGTTTCATTCGCACGCCCGCAGAGTAACCGCCCAGATTGTGATCTTATGCAATGATAAAATGCACCAAACCTTATGGTAGACCTTGACTTACTGAAAGTGGGAAATTTATGGGTATTATTTCTTTTTAGAATTGGGAGATTTTCAGATGCAATTAAAAGGGACACTAATAGAAGCGTTTTGTGATGCCGATAAAAGCATCTCGTGCAAGCAAATATGCCACAACCTTACCCTTCAAACAAAGGATTATGTCAAGAACTTTCGTTTCAGTTGTCATAAAGATGGTACCTAACCGGGAAAAATAATACAAAAATCCTCGTAAAATACTCGTACCGTAACAATCGAAGAGTTTATTAAAGCATATAACTTTGCAAACCATAATTAAGCACTTAACGGACATTTACACATTGTCACAGGAGTGTGAAAGCGCATTTAAAATTATCAGGCCTTTAAATTAGAAGCTTAGAACCGCAATCAGTTAGTTAATATTGGATACGAATACGAAGCGAATTTGCGCAAACCGGTCTAAAGCTTGACTAGAACTCCACAAAGAAAGCCTTAATCTGGGAACTCTAAACGGACGTGGCCATGATCAACAATAGCTGACGCCGAAAAAATCAGACTTGGAGTAAAGTAAAAAAGGTTGGGCCGAGTGGAATAGTTAATCATTATATCTATCTACTCTCTAGCGAATTCCTTATGTAAGACCGAAAGGTTACAGAAAAGTAAATAAGAAAATACGACACAAAATAGCATGTTCTTTTAATTAATTACATGGTATCACTAATAAGCATTATTCCCTCGGTTAATATTCCCAGGCTTGTTAAAACTATTACATTGATTAAGCAACCGGTTAAATTTTCAAATATCCAGTTTAATTTAACGATACCTGGAAGTTTATCGGCTAATTATTTTTTTATACGATTTCAAAAACACATTGCATAATCTTCGAGGATATGACGAATCCTCCATAGTTATGTGAACAAGTGAGTCAGTTCTTGCCTAATAATCGGAATAAGTGTTCAAATAAGGAAGAGCAAGTTTCTATAAGGCATGCTATGTGTAACAGAAACATTGGACATGTGAAAACTGACAATATTATAAACAAACCTTATACAGTAACATATTTACAAGCGTATAAACTTACATGTTGAAATACGGTACTGAATATACATAGAAAAATCGTAATAGAACAGTGCAATATTTTGTGTCTGGACATTGAAGAAATTGCAGAAAAAAACTTCGATTACAGGAACATTACTACAACCAAAGCATCTATTTTGACATTGTTTTAAACTTATAATTAGGTAAAAGCGGCTTTTATAATTCACAGTAATGGAATTTCACCAAGCTTTTAAAAATTAAATAGCTAAATAATCATAATTTCACATTACGAATTTGTTGTTTGTTCTTCTGTCTCCCCTAACATTACTACATAGTATAAGACAAAGTCGCTTCTCTGTCCCTATGTACCTTTGTATGCTTAAATATTAAAACTACGTAACGAATTTTGTTGCGTTTTTTTTAATAGATAAAGTGATTGAATAGGAAGGTTTATGTGTATATTTTATACCCGTGCGAATTAGGGGTGGGCTGCTAGTAGACAATAAATGAATCCTAAATTATGCACAATTAGACTTTAAAATTTATAAAAATAAATGTTTAGGGTTAGACTTCGATACTGCAATACCACTCCATTTCCATTTAAACATTATAATCTTGACCCATTAGTCACAACAGCTGGAGATTCGCTATGAATATTCACTAGCGAACTAAGCACCTGTCGTCCTCACACCCTTTTTCAGTGCCTTGTAACGATGCGATACGTCGCAAGTACAACAGTCTATCCACATTTTTAACAAACCTTTTCTTTTTTTGACCGATTTTAAAACCGATTTGCAATTCATCGGTATGTTTGTTGCGCGATTATGCAGCCAATAACAAATGGATTTTGATGGTTCTTTAACCCCACACGGAATACAAGGGGTGTTATAAGAAATGTCGTTATAAAACATAAGACATGTCGTTGTGTGTGTTTCGTCTGTCTGTCTGTCTGCGACATCATAATTTTTAAACGGATGGACCGATCTCGATGCGGATTTTTTTAAAGCTGACGTGACCAAGATGATGATGATGATTTTTAGGTACATTACATACTGATTTTGTTGGGGAGTTCATTGATTTTTTGTTTTAGGTTTATCTAAACGAAGGTCATGAGTCAAAAGTGGTCCTATATATACATTTAATCAAGCGTACATTTTCATGTAGATATAATTTATGTGGGACCATCTCGAAATCATGATATTTTAAATCGGTCTTTAAAGTTGAACTGTGTTCAAACTTTGTCTCCGTGTTGGTCCGGGCTCCTTTGCAGAATAGCCAGCCTTCCTGCCAGGCAGCTCGTAAAAAGCGAGCATAGGCTCACCATCACTAGCAGCTTGACATCTAACTAGGTGGTCGAGTTTCGCAGCGACTCGCCCGGATTGGTACCACCGTCTTATTTATTCCTGCCGCCATAACGTCAAGACGTGTTCCGGTTCGGAGGGTAAGGTAGCCGGTAAACTTACTTTTGCTCGAGGCCTAACATCCTGGTCTCAGGTTGGCAACGCACCATTACCACCTTTGGTGTCTCTAGGCGATGGGAAATTCTTAACATCAGAAAATCCATATCCTTGTTTGCCTTCCGAAATCACAAAAAAAAATTACCTATAGTAGAATATTGTAACTATAACAATTATTATATAATTTCTAACTTCTACGATCGCGTCGTTGGTCGAGATGCTAGGCCATAAGCGATGTTCGGGTTGCATTCTCGAGTGAAAATTGGTATTCGTGTAATCAAAATGGAAGTTCTTATTTCTAGGTCTGGGTGTTTTTTAAATTTATTATTTCACCCATAACTCTAATAGCTTGCTTTGTGATTATATCAATTGGGATTTGTCCGGGATAATTATTTAATTTGAATAAAAATCAATAATTCTTCCTTCCTACGGCAACTTGGGTTCAACCTCAGCTATTAAAACCTTATGTTGTTAAGTGTACAAGTAGGCTGCACTTCTATGATAAGAGACAACCACCACCTGTAGGCACGCTATAGATGTTAATGTTTACCCAGATCTTAGGACACTTGTGCTAGTCTACCGGCTACCTCAAACAGAACACTACAATAGCGAGTACTATAAAGACAGCGGAAACGAAGACGGTGGTACTAATCCGGACGAGCTGCTGTCAAGCACTCAAAACATATTTACAAAATTACACACGTCAATTTTCGTGTTTGTACAAGTAGCTAAATATTGGTTGAGACTAAACAATCAAATAAATTATCTGTACAAATAGTAAGTAACCACACTTATTTGGCGACCGTCCGCCATTACGTTCCACAGTCGAATTATTTGAAAATGTGTTTTTCTGTCCATTAAGAGATTTGACATCATAACCTTGATATAACTTTGATTAATTCTATGAAAAGAAACAAGTAAACCAAAAAGTCTGGTTGTTTGCACCATTTATAACTCAAGAAAAGCCGTACCGATTTAATGAACTCCAACTCGTTGAATTTATTTTCCGAGTAGCCATTAAAAAGAGCTTCCCCTTAAGGAATTTAAAAAAAAGTTTCTGTTATTTCTGCTGTTAAAAGCTAAGTTTCTTTCGCTGGTTTTTAGGCGGTGTGGCTGCGTTCCAAACCTTGGTAGATTTTAGTATTAGAGCAAAAAGTTACAAGTAATATACAGCAAAAGAGTAAATATGACTCTTGTATGGTCTATTACCGATTTACTGTATTCTAAATTTCGAAAAATACAAAAATAAAAATGAAACTTAGGAGAATTTCAATGGTACTAACGGGAGGTATGAAATACACCGGTATATACAATTGAAACCATAACACGAAAGTTGCGAACGAATCCCCAAAGTTATAACTCCAAGTAACGCGGCTACATCCAACCGGATATCTACAGCATACCCAACATAGTTATAATTAACTGCATTAGTAGAATAATTTAACAACTCACAGAGAGCGACGGGTTCGTCACTTCCCGGTTCCGACGAAGCATGTTAAATATATTGATAAATGATAATGAATACATCATACCTACTGATTTGTGTTTCGCAAGTGTTCCTATGGAGGCGGCGACACTCAGGTGCCACGGTGTAAATTGTTTTGTTGATATCTTACGTCACTCTGAGACGCATTTACAAGTTCAAGGTGTAAGACAAGATACATTTTTACATACAAAGTCAAGGTTTTCGCGTAAAATCATTTGTCATTGTCAATTTTCCTGTTTACTGCTTTTTTTGCGATGCTTAGCACCCCATTTGTGGAAGGTTTTATTCAACTATCGTCGGGTTTATTATTCACTTTTCTGGAACAGAGAATAACAACTTCTACAAACTCAAAGTCTTCGTTGAAACTCATTTTCATCATTATCAACTGCTTGTTTTGTGATTTAAGTAATACATTAATGGAATGATTTATTAAACCATCGTAGCAATCTTCTTTTCTTGAATAGATGTACTGCTAAAAACTCAAGATTTTCATAAAAAGTCATTTTCATAATTACTTATTATCCTGTCGACTGCTTCTTTTGTAATGTTTATCAACCTACTTATAAAGGAATTGATGTAACTATTGCAGGAATTTACATTTCTTTACAAACTTTAAATTTTCACGTAAAATCATTTGTCATTGTCAATTTTCCAGTCTTCTGCTTGTTTTATGATAACTAAGAGCCCATTTATGAGAAGATTTAATCCAACCACGCAGATATTCGTTCCTTTAACCCATAATACTGTTTTTTGCGTCTAACCGAGAATATCATATTTTAAATCTGTAAGGATACACAGCGTCTATGACAATAATTTTAAAATATATTAGAATCAAGGTTTGAACTGAACAGTATGTCATAAGTCCATAATGATAATAGATACCTCACATCGTTCGAAGATTTGACTTAGATGGGAAAAGTTCTTGAACAGTGACTTTGAATCCGAAGTCTACCTATTAGATGGAGTTACATCAGGACATGCGCTGTGCCTTAAACAAGTTTTATCTCAATGATATCTACTTAAAATCCCAATTTTATTGAATGTGCAATAAGGCTGTCCTTTTGGGTTCGGACGTTATAATATAGAAATACCATGGCTTAAGAGTCACGGGTAAAACCCCTGATTTTTTTTAATTTGATTTTTTTTTTAATTGGCTTTAATCCGATCTAACACATAAGCTGGAGTAACGCTCTGTCATGGTTCAAGTATCCAGTAAAAAATATAGAACTCAAAACACGGCAATGTTAAAGACACGCTTTCAGTTACTATGAGATACAAGACAGTTTTTCAGTAATATCCAGACAAAGATCGAGCTGATGATTATAAATACACAAGCTGTGTAAATTATGACATGCAAAAGACAATGTTGACTAATTCCCAGCTAGTTATTTCGAGGCAAAACATTACACTTACATGTTATTGATATTACACTAAACCTTCAAGTGCCACCTACAGCTACAGGTCTAAAGGGCTTGGGCGCCAACTGCGTAACACCTAATACGTAACTCTTGTATCATTTATTTATGGCTATTGATTTTTAACAACTTGTTAAGGATGAAGGTTTAGGTAATTATTTATTTATTTAACAAAAAAGGGGTAAGAACACAGAATCAGAAAAAACTTTATTCTTATGGAATATTGAATGAACAAGTGGTACTTTTGTTGTACCTTGTTCGCGTTTTTATAAACTACCACCGGATTTGAACTATTCGAGGAACAATTCTGAGACCACTTTCGTTGGCCTGACGCATTTTCGTTTAGGTAACACCAAAACGGCTAATCCGTTCTTAACGAAACTTGTTCTCCCAATACTCTACAACATAAAGAAAGATATGTTTTTCTTAATCTTAAATCGCTCCCGTAGCTAATTAATTAGATATTCCGAAAAAGCTGCAAATAAAATGCAAATGCAAGCTTGTTGTTTATAATAAAGACCTCAAAATTTAATGTTTTTATAGACTTGTTTTATCCATTTTCTTCTCGAGGTTTAACATTTAGCAAAAAAAATATCACAATGTTTTTGATTGCTCACGATTACACATAGGCGTTGAAAACGTACAAACACGTCATGACATGTTTATACAACTGATAACGAAATTGATAAAGTATAAATCACCGGCAAATAGTTGGTTTCATAGATAAAATAGAAATCATAGACAAAATCAGCACGTAAACGCACGGCAAGTAGTAAGTTTATCTGTAAATTTACGTATATATAAATAAATAATACAAATAGACTTAACCGTAAAGTAAGCAAATTATATGCTTAAGTTACGAGTGTTGGTCGACTTCACTAGCACATTTAATATTTTACATAGTTATTGCTGGATTTGAATCAAACATGGAAGAACAGATAGATATCTATATCCATGAAACAATTAACGCATCTTTCCGTCAGGAATTAAACCCGAGCCTCGAGGTTGGTTACTCTACTGTGATGTGAAAAAACGACAAACAAACACACGCGAATTAAAATAGAGCATGCATATAAGTATTAGTCTAAGAACCGAACTTAGGTTGGCCTCTATGGAGCTGATAATAAGATGAAACCTATTTCATAATAAATCAAATATTATGTTTAAAAGTTGCCTAAAAAAGTCTGGATAACATCCATTTCCATTTCCATGAAACTTGTCAATTACTGGCCAATCACATGCACGGGGTTAGATAACATTAAGAAAATCAACATAATATCCACAGCTTTTTTTGAAAATTTAGAAATAATAAAAAACGGAATAAAGAAAAATACATTTTTAAAAAAAATATTAAAAATATTCTATCCAGATTTTTTACATGCAACCCATTTTTAATATGATTTTGATATACCAAATTTATTATAAAATATCTTTCATTTTAGTATTAGTTCTGTGTAGCTTCATGTAGGTTCGGTTCTTCTACTATATAAAATATACAGTATCAAAACTTTTTACAAACATGGATGTAGAATATTGGAGCCGAAGAATATGAAAGCCTTATAAATTATAATTCACATGGTAAACATTCATCATACAAATTTTGATTTATTTCGTAACAAAACCCAGATACGGAATATCTGATATGTTTTAGAAACCTCGTAGTGCGAAGGTGGGCTTTAAGGCACTTATTTATAGCTACTAGAATATGGCTAAGCTTGTTTGTGTTGCGTAGGTTTGTTAAAATAATAACATTATCGTAAGATATACTAATTTAATAAGCAACTAAAGTAATATGGTTGTCTTTGCGCTATCTGCAGATAGTAACTTTAAAGTGTCGACAAATATGTTACATTATACAATAGTAAACCACACAGATATTTGTAGTCTGCGTATGAGTTTTTGCACAAATTCAATTGATTACCTTTTCATTATCAATCTAAAGATTTACCTCTAATGCTATATTTCTCAAGTTTTGTTAACAAAATTTCATGTTATACAAAGTCAAACGCTTTACTCATATCTAAAAATACAGAAAGTGGATACTTTTTGCTATTAGGACATTCAGTTACTTTCTTAGCTAAGTCAAAACATGCAAATACTGTAGAACCTGCATTTTCTAAATCGATACTGATTAATTTTTAATAAGTTAAAATGAAGTAAATAGCTATAATTTTTTTTTAAACTTAGAATATACGGGAACTTTTGTAAATTTTCAGATATATTTAATTGTTTATCGACTCTGAACACGTGGTTATCAATTCAAATCGTTGTTTTTTGTATGTTTGCTAAGCAATCACACAAACAGATTCTGTTGGTTCATTTTTAAAAGTAGGTGATACAGAAATGGTTCCTGATATAGGTACCTAAATTTTAATATGATTTTACACGCTTGTAAATCTATATTCTCTGAATCTAAAAGCCCTAACCTAATAGTTTTTACATCTCATTCAACCTATTTAACTTGACCATTTCGTTTCTGCAAGAACTAGTGTATATCATAAAAATAATGAACAGTAATTTTTTTTTATGATAACGAAAGGCAACAAGCATACGGATTTGCTCGATTTCAAAGAGACACCAAGGTGATAATGGTGCGTTGGCAACCTGCGGCCGGGATGTTAGGGCTTGAGCAAAAGGAAGTTTACCGGCTACCTTACCCTACGAACTGGAACACGTCAACGGCAAGCACTGACGTTATGGCGGCAGGAATAGATAAAACGGTGGTACCAATCCGGTAGAGTCGCTGCGAAACTCTACCACCTAGTCCGTTGTCATCGTGTTAGTGACGGTAAAGCCTTGGCTCGCCTTTTACGAGCTGCTTGGCAGGAAGGCAGATGGTCTATTCTGCAAAGGAGCCTGGACCAACACCTATATTTTTCACCCGACGCCCATGTGCCTATAGCGAAACGACAAAAACGTATATTTTAATAAAGGCGTAAAATTTGTTTGGTTTACAATGTTGTTTCTACATAACAACTAATAACTCTTTAACAGTGCGAGCTATATAGACTCGTACTGGTAACATTTTACATGGTAATGTTTTCGGTGGGATAGATTATTCCCATGACGTTTAACGCTTCACCTTCTCCAAAATACTGAAACCTTCTTCTACCTTTCCAAAAACTCATATAATTCATTTAAATCCAAAACAGTCCACTGCTTTTCCGAGGAAACATTACACACAAAATGTATTGCAATTTGTCCGGAAGTGGATTATACCATTTTTTTTTGGTATACTATCAAAATAAAAACACAGCTTTCACGATTTGACGAGATTAGTTTTACAACTTCGATAGCACTGGGGCAATCAAGAGAAGAGTAATTTCCGCTCTTAGTTTATTAATTATACTGTTTAATTATATATCTGGGGTGATAAATACAGTAATAATAATAAAATAGATCAAAGTACCTGTTACGAAACAACGCACAGTACTCCATTAGAAGCAGACACACCATCTGCAACTAACTAATAACTCAATTTCCTGTGTGACCCTAAACCTAGACTGATACAGATTTAGTTGGATGAACATAAAGGTGTATACTCACTGTACTGTTACTAACAAATATTACAATAATGAGAATAATTTTAGTTGCTGTCACGAAACAAGTTAAGAAGTTCTACAATACAACAATGTATTTTGTACAAAAAAATTAAAATACTTAAATTGCTTAATATCCTACCATTGGTCTTTGAATATTAATAGTGCATTTACGATTTCATTACTATATGAATATAATGTTTTTGCAAAGAACGATTAAATATTAAAAAACCTTTTTAGAGATCCATTGTTTTCAAGAAACCACTATAGTTTGTTTATGTTCCTTTAACCGTTCCGTTCCGTTCCGTATTTCCAGGTGTTATCTTACTCTAAATTAGTGATATTAAACACCTTATTGTATTGAAAACTTTATAGATGTAACCTTCAATAATTGTAAACTTAAGGACACATAAAAACAAGCACTGACATCACGCAGATATAAACATTATCATCAGGCATAAGACAGAGAGCACTCTACATAGACTACACGCACAAGTTCGTGCTCTACAACATTTGCAATTTTCGGTGTAAATATACATATATTTACGTTACATGATAAATGATTTTGATTAGTGAGTTCGCACCTTAAGATATTACTACAGAAATAATCTTGATGAAAGCTTTTGAAGATTACTGACAAGAAATAACACTTGGCTGCGAATCAGGTAAAGTGGTCTCAATCTGCAGATTACAAAATTATAGACGAGAAGTGGAGAGCAAATCCAATACCGCTTTGCGCATAACGGTGTTCAATGTTTTCAAATCATGGAGGCATTAAATTCAAAACAGATACGCTATGTTATTATGATTTAGGTACATTATATTATTATTTTTTTCATTGCAAATCAAATAACTCGGGATTTACGAGTGTTATGTACATTGATTGTTACAAAAAGATAGTAATGGTGACGAAAATGGACCCCACTAAAAATAACGACACTGTCGAGTGAATTTCAAATCATGGAGGCATTAAATTTATGACAGATACGCTAAGTTATGATGATTTAGGTATCTTACATTACATTGTTAGTATTTTTTATTGCAAATCAACTCAGGATTTCCGAGCGTTTATACCTTGTTTTACAAAATGTTCTCAAAATGTCACAAAAAAAAATAAACTGTGAAGTCAAACTATACGGCATGCATGCGCAGTATATTTAATCTGTATATTAGATGATTAAATACAAGCTTTTATAGGACGATTTGCCAACAGACTTGGATCAAAATAATGATAATGGAAAAACGTTTGCACGTGTAGCGACAATGGTAGACTGTTTTAGCATGATTAAATATTCCACGAATAGAATATTCACATTTCTTTCATATTATTAACATTTGCAAATTGATTGTAATTGATTAATATATGTATACCTACATAATAAAACTAAAATCCACCTCCAATTTTAAAGCAAAAATTAGACCTGAAGCTGAGTTTTTGATTTATAAAAAAAACAGATCACATCTGTGGTTTAGTAGTCCGATGTTGGCGTTCACCACATGAGATCTCGGGTTCGATTCGTCGGACAAGAAGAAAGAAAAGGATCCAAGAAATATTATTTTAATAAAAAAGTGCACAAAGTTTACGAAAAACTTGCCATTGTGGGAACTACTTAAATAGTTAAATATCTGCTCCTAATCGAGCTTCCGCTATTTACACCTCTGCCATCCTGTTTAGAGATATAGTCATTAAGATACTAACTTTTTCAGAGTTGTCGGTCTACTTTAATGATATCATGATATCATCTATGTACACAAACTTACGCATTATTAAGTGTAGCGGAGATTACTTGAAGCGATAAGACAGCCATTTGTAGGTTTTGTCACAAAATGTTATAATGTATTGCAAATTTGTATTCATAATGTACAATTAAGTAAAACATTAATACCACTAGACAGATGTTGATTAAAGATAAATGCCAAAATAAAATTAATTTTAAACAAAAATAGTCTTCTAAATTGGTACATTCAATAAAAAGTTCTGCGGTAATACACACATTAAAAATAGTCGAATAGAAAATGTTGTCCTTTTTAAAATAATAGGTTTCTTTAACCGTAAAATGACGTTAGATTTTTCGTTTTTATAGAAGACTAGCCGACCCGGCGAATTTCGAATCGCTTGATATAGCGAAAAAGAGTTTGTATGGATAAAATTGAAGTGTGGTTACTCCCATTTTCCCTGCAGTCTTCTCGATTTTTCCCTTCATATGATTCTCCTCATGACAATCATTTTTATATATATATGTATACTAGCTGACCCAGCAAACTTTGTATTGCTTGACATTAATGCTTCGATAGTAGCGCAGTTTGTCGGATCCAATGTAAAACATTCCAAATTCAATAACTACTTATTATTAAAAACATAATTAAAAAAACCAAATTGTGAATCTAAACTATTCTCGAATCCCTTGAACAGACACAAAAAAAATTTCATCAAATTCGGTCCAGTCGTCTAGAAGGAGATCAGTGACAGACACACGAACACAAGAAATATATATATATATATATATATATATATTAAGATATAAGACACAAACGTATACGTGTGTCACCTTATGCAAGGTGATCGCTGTAAATACGATCTTATAAGAATGGGTAAGTAAGTAAAGTCGGAGCCCTATAATTTTTAAAAAACCCACGTCACGTAACGGTGTTATTCATAACAATTATTAATAGGACAGGTACAGTTCATTTAATATTAAACCTGTATTAGCATTACCAGTTGCAATCTATTATTAGGAGGTTACTAGGCATAATTCATTCAACGTTGAAGAACCTACAATGACAAGTAATGATATGGAAATAGACATTGTTGCATAACAAGTACAACATAATAATAAGGGAACATACCCACAATACGTGACCCGTTGAGGTCCCTTCCTGTCTACCAAAATACCATGCTTGGTCACAGGGGCTCATTTTTTTTATAACGTAGTCAATATCTACTAGATAAATCGACATACATTTCTTTCTGATAATATGGTTTTACAATAAGCTAAGTAGTTATTTTTGGCAATTAGCTAAATAATGTAAATTTGCAAAAAAAATTAAAAGTATCTTCACGACCATATCCCCGAAGAGTTAGGCAGAGGCACAACCAAGGCACCCACGACTAGTCGAAGACACTAAATCTTACAATGTGATAGATTGCAAGCAATTTTAAAATACACAACATTTTCTATTTTTTTGTTGCCCGACCCGGGGTTCGAACCTGGGACCTTAAGAAGTCAAGTCCGTCGCCGCACCTCTAGATAACAGAGGCGAAATAATTAAAAAATGTATTTATGAATTCTTAGATAAAAACAAGAGGGAGGAAGAGTCTAACATACCGCGGTTGGTCTCTAGGGGGTGGGAGTGTTATAATTAGCGTTCAAGAGCTCGCCTCAAGCTACCCCGAGGATCACTGCGACCTAGATAGATCCATTGCGATCAAGCCCCATATTGGTTACGTTATGTGTTCCGCAACCGTCTGTGGGAACTGCACGATTCTCTCGGGGTTATTCAGCCTTTTAATTATTTAAACGGGATACTCAAAATATCTTTTTATTTTATTTGTCGATATTTCGACCTAGTTGCATTAGCCGTGGTCACGATTGGACTGCGGCAGCGAGCTGTAACTTTTGACAGGAGGATCTACTGACAGATGAGCCTATCAACTCTCCGTCTAATTCTTCTTTTTGTAAAGTCCTTGTCACTATAATTTCTGGGCACTATATCGCGGGCACTATGCAACTAGGCCGAATAATCGACAGATGAAATAAAAAGAGATCGTGAGTATCCCGTTTCAATATTAAAAAATGCTATAAATACGCGACGACGTAAGTTTCAGCTTATCTTACTTAAAACAGAGGGGGGTAAAAAGTTATAAAAAAAGAAAAAGTTGAGAGGTGTCAAGGGACACCCGGATGGAACTCTCTCTCTCTCTCTCTCGTGGCGTGCGCATGCGCACGCCGCACAGCTTACAATACCTTACTATAGCAAAAAGTGTCGTGACAACTTTTCGTGAGAATTGTTTCCGTCTAGCCCCCTTTCACAACGCGCGATAAGGTACTTCGTTCCAAATTAGGTCACGTAGTATGTGAAGGTTCCCTTAATGCGCTAGAATACGGAACTATCGTAGCACCGTAGATGGGCGGGTCACTGGGAATATTCAATGTCTAGACGCAATGGCGGCGCCGGAACATAATTCTAGCTTTTATAAGCCTAGATACTTATATAAAGCTTTGGCATTATTCCAGTTTCCGAAGCATAAACTGAACAGCGCAACTTGACTTACTGCGAGATTCACAAAAAGATTAGTTTATTTTCAACGATGATTTATAATATTCCAAGTAAGTTTTGTTTATTTGTTTGCAGGAAACATGTTTTTATACTTAGTTCATACTTTTATTCATTTCCTCTTTGACATTATTTAAAAATAGCAAATTTTTGTACGTTATAAACGTTCTAGACGGTTGTAAACACGCCTTCCAACAAAGGTAATTTTCTAATTAACAGTGTGGCACAGATCGCTCTGAAGCGATAAGACCGCCTTTGTGCACCTAAGTTAAATATTAAAAGTGAAAGTGTGTATTGTTTTTAAATTTTGGTGCATAATATTGGTACATAATTTATTCAGATTATTATTAAATTTGCATTACATCTAAGGTCCATACGGACGAAAATCAAGGTTCACAACCGTCAGAATCTCCATTACTAGTAGCAATTTCATTTAACATTTAGTCGAGATTGACAAGAAAAATGTTAAATTGTATTACGCTTAATATTTCATACAAACTTTCAACAACAAAGAACCATCCCCTGTTATGGTTCTTTAGGGTTGATTAAGTTAATTATCTTTATATAAAAATGAATTGCTAAATGTATTGGTAAGCGCAAAACTTTCGAATGACTTAACCAATTTGGCTAATTCTTTTTTGTTGTGTTAGTTATTGTCAGAAGGAGGTCCTTATACGGAGAAAAATCGGGAAATTTGCAGAGCAACTGGGAAAAACAATAGTTTATTTTTCCCGTCACAAACTGAACGGGTGAAACGAAGTTGGACAGCTAGTAAAATTATAAAAATTAATGCAATATAGCCAGTATTTGAAATAGGGTCTTTAACTGTATGCATATTTATCAAAATCGGTCCGGCAGTCTAGCCGTAAAAGCGTAACAGATAGACATTTGCATTTATATTAGTATTTAAGTATGTATTCTTCGAAGAAAACAAGACTCAGTAGCAGCTCGAAAGAGGGAGGAATATAAGAGAGTCGATTCGCCTAAATCAAACTAAATGACAAATTTTTACAACTTATCCCAATTGATCGTGCTCGTCACTATCGCGTTCCAGTCGGCGATTAATTTAACCACTTGTTTGTTTACCTTCCAATTCTCGTATATTTTAAATAACAACAATTTTTTTCCTAAACATAAAATAAACAAAACCGTGAACTTCGTAATATGAAAAAACTAAAATCTAACTAACGATAATATTTCAAAAGGCCATGTTATGTGTATACCATTCACGCTTATGGAACATTATACAAAAAAATTTAGACAAAGACCGTGTGACGTGAAGTAGGAATTGTCTGCTGCGCAAAAACACTTGCTTTTCAAATACCAACGAAACTTTAGCTACCTACTCTAAAGTACATACGTGAATCACTACTTTTGTTGTGTTTATACAAACAACTAATGCCAACTTGGAAGCAATAGTGTATCTATACATATAATAAAACAGCAAAACAATAAAAGATATTTTTTTAAAAAATAAGTACCTATTTATACTAATATCTACACACTACGAGGTTTTTGGGGATTAATAACACAAAACGGTGGTTATTAATTTTTTTTTTTGTAGGATTGTTTGAAAACTGAATTACGCGATGAACAGTTTTTCATACAACAAATTCTGAACAGATTTTTAATTTTATTACTGACTTCTTAATTAGTGATGGGAGGAAATGATATACTAACAACACCCGCACTATAAGTACATACAAAAAGTTTGACACGAATCCGCTAATAGTTTTTGGGTGGAAAGTGATCAGACAGCCAGACAAATCGAGAAGAATTTTGATAACCTTCATTTAGTGTTACGTGTCCTGCATACAATAGGTTGCAATCATTATTTTTATAAATATTTCATGTACAGATTTAGTTTAACTATATTTATAGATTACTAGCGGCCCGTTTCGGCTTCGCCCGGTTCTGAAATATACATATAAACCTTCCTCTTCAATCACTTTATCTATTAAAAAATTCGCATCAAAATACGTTATGTACGACGATTCAAAATACGATTAAATTCTATCCCCATTACTAATAAAACTACGCGCCCTAATTCTATCCCCCTTACTAATAAAACCTTAATTTTTTGTTAGCAAAAGTGAAGTTACACACCAGTTCAACGGGCGCGTAAATTTTATTAGTAAGGAGATGAATATAAAAAATTAATAGCATTGCTTTCTATGTTTTTTAAGCCAGCTCATTCACACCGCAAATGAAACCATAGACATAGCTATAGCTAATGAAATTGAACAAAGACGTAGAGTTCTACTTTAGTTATCAGTTTAAAGTGTCATTCCTGACGATATGATTTGTGTTAGTGATATAAATTGCAACAGTTCCTCAAATTAAAGCGATAATTGGATATCAGCGATATTCCACTTAGATAACGACGGCCGTTGAACAATTGGTAAAAAGTAATACGTATTGTCACGCCTGTTCGTGCCATAAAGGTAGACAGATGTTTTAATTCATTGAAGAATAGTCAAGAATCCGTGCTAGTCCTAGAGTACTGCTTTTTATATCATAAAGAGACCAACAATAATTTCCTGACAGTAAGTTATACATGTCGCCTATGTAGATACCAAAGATATTATACCAAATGCGTTACCAAAATCAGGCCAAGATCTTAACCATCTTGCATTAACTAGTTATTTTACGCCCGTACTCTCGAAGAAGTTGGATGAGGTAAACCAAGGCACCTATGATAAGCTGAAGACATTAAGGTGTCAAGCCTATCGCCAACCCCGGCAAGATAATTTTTATAAGGAATAAATAAGGAAGGATTAAATTAAAAACGCATAAAAATACGCATTAAAACTATGTAACTGAAAAAAACATAGTCGTATTACTGAAATTTACATAGGACCAACCAATAGGTGTACTTTAGAAAAATAAATTGGTTCTGCTAATACAAAGTTTTCAGATTACCTCAGACATAAAATAAACAACACACAATCAAAGGCCAGTTGCACATTCCCGGGTTACATTTAATGTTAATTTAAACTGTCAAATATAAGGTGATTTAACCCAAGTCAGGCGTTAACTCAGTGTTAAATACTTAAACCAGGAACGTGCAAGTGGCCCTAAGAGAAGTACCAAACCCCCGACAAAATGTACATATTATTTAACTAGGAAGTAGGAACCATCTTGATCACATCAAACTTATAAGTTATAACTCCCCTCTTTTTCAGTCGAAGGTTAATAAAATACAGAACAGGCAGACGACTCTCCTGGTGGTAGGAAACAACCGTCGTCAAAACACACAATAGGCATTTTATTAATGAAATATGTAGTACCCAATTAAATCTTTTTCATTTATGTTCTTGAGTGTGACTTTGAATCTGGCATTGATGTTATATTTTGTATACGCTTGCAATAATTACCCACTTCTACAATACAAATGTTTATCTTCGAATTGTCTCATTTAGTTGCCACTAATTAAATTCATTTTCGCAATTTAATTCTCATGTAAAATGATCCATGTGCCTGCTGAGATGAATTCTAACGGGTGCAACACACATTGGCCAGATGTGTTCGGCCAATGTATGGTATCGCTGATTTTAAACTACGAACACCGCTCAGTAGGTACATGATAGGTCAACATGTCGGATCATTAACATGATGTTCCAATATATCGATATTCAATTTTACAATAAGCTTTCTTTTATTGTTTTCACGAAAGACTTAACATTAAAAAAATATATAAAACGTTAATGACCTGTAAAAAATATAATAAGATTCCAGAATACTTATAAGACAAAATGGTTGGTTTTAATTGCTTGTCATACCAATATATTACCAAATAAATTGCTCAATGATATCGGTATTATTTTCTATGTAAACTACATTTAAAAACGACTAGTGACTACCTTCTATCTCTTTTGGTGGGACCACTCAATAAGTGTTTTCTCAGTAATTGGTTTCTACATTTTATAATTATATAAACACGTCCGAAGAACCACCGGTATGATCAATGACAAATATTTTTTTTTAATAATACTACCATACCCCTAAGTCAGTCTTTGCATAATGAGCAAACATGTTGGTCAATCATTTTCGTCCAACGTGTATTGCGGCCATGAGGAAAACATAATGACATGAACAGACTATGATCATCTGTTGGTTGTGGGACTTATATTATATGCACTTATAAAAAATATATAAGCTGTATGATTACAATTAAAGTTTAGTTTCGCAATTTAATTCCCATGTAAAATGATCCATTGAGATATATTCGGTTTAGTCTGACACGCTTCAAATGAATTGTTGGCGCTTTACGAATTGTAACTGTATCCTTTCTCCAAGGTTGTGATTTTGCAGGTATGACGACATTTGGAAAACTTTTTGTACCAGCGAGGTGTTGTTATTCATAAAAACAAAATTATTAAGTTATCCGTAAAACCCACATGTCAAATGAAATGAGTAAATATTTAACGAGTATCGGATCGTTAGTATTTTTAATTAATAATGTTATAAACACTTTTCTTCTCACATTTCTATAGAACACACTGGACCATAACAGCATAAGTTCAACTTAAAAAATCTCCGAAGATCTACAGGATATCCTTCGAAGTTCCGGCAAGACTTTAAAAACTGAACATGGGTACGGTAGCCCCTTCAAAGTTCCGACAAAGACTAACTTCCCATGCCATCCTCCATAAATCAATAGGTATGTCCGGTAAATCACTTAATGAAATGATGTAAATGCAATTATACAATTGTTAAAACCGACTTTAATTATAATATTATATCCTGTATTTCTTTTTTGTGATATTGGAAGGCAAACAAGCAGAGGGATTTCCTGATGGTAAGAAATTCCCGCCGCCTAGAGACACCAAAGGTGGTAATGGTGCGTTGCCAACCTGAGGCCGGGAAGTTGGGCTTTGAGCAAAAGTAAGTTTACCGGCTACCTTACCCTCCGAACCGGAACACTTCATAACGTTATGGCGGCAGGAATAGGTAAGGCGGTGGTACCAATCCGGGTGAGTCGCTGCGTAACTCTACCAGTTAGTAGTTTTCCTCGAATTCTCTTGACTTCTATCATGAGATCCAGTCTCGATGGGCGTTGGACCACTTTAGAAGATACGCTCTCTCAATGAAAAAAATATTCAAATCGGTTCACAAACGGAAGAATCGAGTAACATATATAAAAAACATCTAATAACCTCCTCCTTATTAGTCGGTTAAAAAAACTCGACATGTTTTTTCTTAACGACATTTTTTTCATGTTTCACCTTATTATGAAACATGAGCAGTTGATGATGTCAATTAACTTGTCAAAACTGTTGAAGGAATTAACATGCTCAGACATCCCATCACCAGATTAAGATATTTCGTAGTGAATAAGGAGTTATGGAAGATACGCCCATCTGTTTTCGCAAAACAATCACGTCGAGACAACGGGTACACCTGCTCGGCATTTATCCCCACGTCATATAAAACATCAACAGTATAAGTCTATCCTTCGTATAATCATTACCTTTGACGTCAAACAGTTACTCAGAATTTTAAAAAAATATGGAAACTGTCAAGGTACTGTCATTTTTTTTAACCGTCCAGAGCCAGATTTCAAAAGTGTTTAGTCAAAAAGTGTTTGTGGCACTAAAACTGGACTTCTTGTATAAGCCTTTATCAACATTTGTTACATTAAAAAAAAATAAAATATTATTAATATTTATTTTAATAATTAATTTAATATATACTATTTATATTATTAATTTAATAACATTTAATTTAATATTTAAGATTTTGTAGTATCTAGATATAAAATATATAGAATCTAGATACTACAAAATCTCTAGACACAATGGAGACAAAGTTCTACTAACATTGCTTCCTAAATATTCCCATTCATTCACAGTCCATGCTGTAAGGTTGTGGAACTCCTTACCTGGTGTAATTCGTGGCTGCAAAACTCTTGATTCTTTCAAGAAACATCTAAAAGAGCATTTCTTTGCCATAGCTTAGACTTTCAATTCGTTCATATCATTTTACTTTATGTTTATATTTAGTTTAATTTTGTTAGTTTGTTTAGTTATTTTTTTATTGTTATATGTTTTAGTCCATTAAATAGTATATATTTAGTAGTTTATTTATCTGTACACCAAGTCTACTTATTTCATTTATTACATTCCTTTTACGGGTTGGCTGGAAGAAATTTCTTTTATTAGAGATAAGCTCGCCTTTTGTACTTTGTTTTTTTTTACTTTTAAGTATTTTTTTTTGAAATATCAGTTGTGGACAATAAAGAGTTAATAAATTTTTTTTGGCAATTCTATTCCTTTAGAATTTTATTTAGTTTTCACCATTTAAAAGATATGTATCCAATTTAAAATCTAGGCATCCAAATCGATCAAATATGAGCGGAGACATCGGTTGAATCAAAGTAAAACTGCCACGAAAAAAGCGAAACGTTTTCACGATACAAACAAGGATATTTAATATGATCTTGGAAATCTGTCACGTACCTTGCAGGTCACACCTGTTCAGCAGTTACGTCACGCGTCACCGGCAACAATGCTGAGACGTGTAATTGAGCAATTCCGACGCGAAGTGCGCATCTCCGATAAGGATAAGCCGGGGAAGTAAACTGGTCGGATGTTAGTGTTTACCGTGAGCTAAGAGCAGAACGCGTTACCTATTTTTAATGTAGTTTACACGTGTGGTGTGGATGGAGTTTATGCCCCATGCATATCTTTTATGATAAAAAAAAATCATTTTTTCGAATAAACTAAAAAAAGTATCTTGATCCCCGTATCTTCGAACCCATTACTGCAGAGGTTAACAAGGTCACCTACGAATGTCTTAAATACTTATCTACTTTTTTAACTAAGATTTTTTTTAACGGAAAGTGAAAAAATAATAAAATCCAAGTTCGGAAATTAAGGAAATCGCACATAGAAATGAAAATTTTCAAAGAAATTAAAATTATATTACATACATACATACATACATACATATCTTCACGCCAAGTCCCTTACGGGGTAGGTAGAGAGTATCGAGTGCCAGATCATATTAAATTAAATTATATTATATTAAAACTTCGCTTGTTCGTTTCGACTTAAAAAGACAATGATGATGAGGACGAGCAAGGGTATATTATGTTGGTTTGGTCATTTAGAAAGAATGGAACACGAAAGATGTCCATGCAATAATGTGCATGGGTGTAACCAATGTACCCGAAATGGACATTTCACGACAAAAAGTTCAAGAACCCGAAGATGGTGTCGCCGTCAAAGGTCGCCAAAACCAGCGTGTTTGTATGAAAAGAGTAATGAATGTGGATTCCTCCAGGCAGAATTTAAAGGATTAAGACACTTTACTTGCGAAGAGGAGGCGGAAGATACTGCGGTACCTTAAGTTTTTACATCACAAAGCAGAAGGGAAAGAACAAGAAAAAGACGCAAAAGTGTCCTTTAAGTCTTAGAAGAAGAGGATAACAGCATTTACGCGTACGAACTCTCCGCTACGGATGATATAAAGTGGTCAAAACGCGATTAACAAAGGTCACAATAGATTCATGTAGGTCACGGTTAAAGAAACTAGGTAAAAGTAATGCAAAATTAGAGAGTTATCTCTAGGAGGAAACAAATCAGACAGTATGATTTTTTGTAATAAATATTTCAGTCGGTTAATTTCTCCATGGGGCTACACATTTCCGCCTACATAAAGTTTAAATCAAAAGTTTCAGTGGTTTTTTCAACAACATGGAGGACAGTTATCCAATTCCCTTTGTATACTACTGTAAAAAATATTTTTGTAACTTCATATATAAAAATAAATAACAGACAAAGCGATTGGTTTTAATTCGTTGGAAGCGAAAAATTTATTATCACCTTAAGTGTTATCGGACGGGTTTTGGAAAACCCGTATTTACCGGTTATATTACCACTGTTAGGTATCTACTCACTTCAGAATACGAATGCGTACAAATGCCCGCATACAATTTCCACCAAACGACCTTTTGCTGCCCTTACGAATAGAATTTCAAACAAAGGTTCAAGGAAACTTTTAGTTGGTTTACATCATGAGAATAACTTATGTCCCATAAATCACCTAGATAGGCTACATTGATAAGTCCGTAGGGTATATAAATCTGCTAGCTTTCGATATATTACTACGTGCCTTTGCTGATAGTTTCAGAGATGGCGTCATAGACATTCTAGGCGGTCGTAAATACGCCTTCCAACAAACGTAAACTTGAAGGAAACTTTACTTCCATCTTACTATTACAT
>NJDC01001343.1:0-14435 GCA_002245475.1 Calephelis virginiensis
TCATATGAATATGCCTACGATGTATATAATCGTATATGTTCTGTTTGTTTGTTCCGATTAATATGGGAAACTGCTGCACCGATGTTGACGACACTTTCATTTGCAAGTAACTAATGTAATAAAGAATACCTAGATGATGTTGCTTGATTTTAATTTAAAGTTGCGGGAACAGTTCGTATGTAACATATTATTTAATAATCGGATTATGCCAATGCACAGTGGTAAGTATGGATGCATCCAATAATATAATTTAGGCGATCCATATCTTTTTCCACGTGTTGGTCTGGGCTTCTATTCAGAATAGATCATCTGTTTTTCTGTCAGACAGTTTGTAAAAGGCGAGCATAGGCTTACCGCCACTAACACCGTGACATCCTACTAGGTGGTAGAGTTTCTCAGCGACTCACCCGGATTGTCACCCGGACAGTCCAACGGTTGCCGTTCAGTTTGGAGGCTAAGGTAGCTAGTAAACTTACTTTTGCTCGAGGCCTAACATTCCGGTTTCAGGTTGATAACACACCATTACCACTTTTGGTGTAGAGACACCTACCTAGGTGGCGTGAATTTCTTACCATCAGGAAATCCGTCTGCTTGTTTGCCTTCCACTATCATAAAAAACATATTGATGCATCTTTACGTAAGAAGTATACTATGCCTGACTCGACAAAAATACGGGAAATAAGATATGCATACTCTTTTTATGTGATTACTAGCGGCCCGCCCCGGCTTCTCACGGGTATATAATATACCTACATATAAAACTTCCTCTTTAAACATTTTATCTATTAAAAAAAGCCGCATCAAAATCCGTTGCGTAGTTTGAAATATTTAAGCATACAAAGGGACATAGGGACATAAAACGCGACTTTGTTTTATACTACATACGTGCGACACATATCGGCCGGCGGCCATCATTCATTTTAATACCAATTACAATTTTAAATTCGTAATATCTTTTGAATGAATTGTCCGAGTGGAATAAAATAAAAAGTATTTTATAGCTATTGAAACAATCTTGCTCAATAAATAGTTTATTTGAATAAGGATTAGTATTAGACGATAATATGATCAATAAACATAGGCTAATCATTTTAATTACTTTCATTCTATGGAAAAGTGGTTATAATGGCTAAAATATAAATGTTTGGTTTATACTATCGCGGACTTTTATGAAGGAATTATTGAGTTCTATAACTTTTCTATGGAAGTCAACCATACATCTCTTACCATTCACAGGTAACCAGGCGTTCGCGAGAATCATTAACGTACGGCAGTTTTTTCGTCGACTTACTCTACAATTTTCACTACCACGAAAAATCCTATCTATTTACCGGGATAAAATATAGCCTATACGGATTCGGAAGTATCCCTCTAAGTAATGGTAAAAGAAATTTTGAAATCGGTCCAGTAGTTTTTGAGCCTATTCTATACAAACATACAAAAATACAAAGGTTTCTTCTTTATAATATTAATATAGATTTAATGATATATGCAGACTTTTCTCTAATATGGTCTTCATAACATTTTTTAAGGAAAAAGACAGTGAACAAGCACGGGGCTCCCCTATAGTTAAGAGATAGCCGCAGCCTATAGACACCATAGATGTTTTAGGTGCGTCACTGTCCTATGGCCGGGTGTTAGGCCAATTGTGCAAGTCTACCGGTTACCCTTCCCTCCGAACGAAATATGATACTGTAATCATCGCGTCAGGAATAGGTAAGGGGGTGGGTCCCTATCCGGACTAGTTGCACTCTACGACCAGTGTACTTGTCGTGTTTGTTCGACTCTTACGAGCTGTCTGAAAGGACGGCAGTAGGTATATTATACAAAGACACTTCGCCATACTTACCTATCAAACATCGATACATGACACGAAGTCGAGTTAGATAGCTCGTACGTTACCCGAAAGCAGCTGTACAATTACAAACTGTCAATAGCTTCCAACTTGCTAAATTCGTTTGAGGTCAGAACAGCAAAACAATTATAAAGAATAGAAAAAATATCAAACTAAACAGTTTGAAGTGCACTCGGACAACTAGGATAATAAAACTTATTTTGAACAACAATAATTACAGATTTCCTTGACCGCAGAGTGTGTTAGGTGGTAAGGTTCTGTTCTCAGATGTTTATTTTATAAAACAGCAAAAAAAGCAGATATCTCGGTATTCTACGACTGGGGTCTTAAGCCAGGTGTAGAAATCAACCATCTACCCTACCTTATAAGTCCGCACACGATAATAGCGAGCCATATAGCTATAGCAGCTATCATAGAAAAGACAGAAGAACAAATCTGAAAGAGATGCTGCACAGCAATTTTTGAGCCAGTTATTAACTGACAACAAAAAGGAGGAAGCTATCACTTGGATTGCGTATTTTTTGTATGTTTCTAAGATTATTCAGTCAGGGACGAACAGATTT
Source organism: Calephelis virginiensis (assembly GCA_002245475.1). Lineage (NCBI taxonomy): Eukaryota > Metazoa > Arthropoda > Insecta > Lepidoptera > Riodinidae > Calephelis > Calephelis virginiensis. Next base: position 2,419 of record NJDC01001343.1, read on the forward strand.
TGTTGGCACTTTTTAAGAATCCACACTTTTCTTTTTAATAAAGTCTGCTATCTACAACTTTCTTTTTAAGAAGAAGTTTACCTAAACTTCTTTCAATTAGGACTTCTTTTAAGTTGAATAAGATCACCTCTGTGGTCTAGCGGTCCGGGTGTTGGACTTGACTGCATGAGGTCCCGGGTTCAAATCCCGGGTCGGCCAACACAACAAAAATTGGATTTTTCCAATTGTCTAATAAAAAAATGTTGGTCGGAATTGAAAATGCGCCCGGTTGGCGATAGGGTGCCTTGGTTGTACCTCTGCCTACCTCTTCGGGGATATGGGCGTGAAGACACTTTTTTTTAGTAAGATCACCTAAGTATGTAATTATAACATGAGTCGTTTTTAAGCACACATTGAGTTAACCAATTGTTCTCCTCGCGCCATCTACCTGTATTAAATGTTGTATAATATAATCTACTTTAAGGATGGCTACAAAATATTGCAAAGCATTACTTAACTTTTTGAAAGTTTTTAAGCGACATCTAGTATTGAGTAGCACAAACTATTATAACATGCCTAGTAAGAAATTGGAACGACATGTGCCTTGTTGGGGTTGAGCACTCTGCTCGGCCGAAAATAGTCCGGGGAAGTTGTACCTCGCGGTTAGCAATATATTAGCCATTTAAAAAGTACCTTGATGCTTACATGTACTTACGTTCTTCAAAAAGGAGGATAGCTTGTGTATTACCACATTACGAAAGTTCTCTTCTACCATATTATAGATAAATACTAAAATTTATTGCATACTGCATCATACATTATAAAAATGACATGTTTTTTGTGGAAATGGAAACAAATAGACAAATAGGTGACTCAATGCTAAGAGAACACCGCCGTCCCAGGATATCTACAGCATAACGAGTTTCACCGATAAGTAGGCGAAACCTTCAGGAGTGATTTCTAATACGATTTTGTTTTCTTATCGGTATGGTATCATAGTAATATACCCAATTAAAACATTTCGTGTAAAATTTTGTCAGATCAGTGAATATTGCTTGAAAAGTCAAACAGTTATTAAATGTCATGTAAAGCCAAGCTTCTAGCTCTAGACGCTCTAACTCTGCAAACCGTTACTTTGTAAATGTAAACGCAAAAAGGTAAAAAATACCTTAGTCAAAGTATATGCTCACTTGCTACTGTCACGTGGATTTTGGGTTAAAAATATTTTCATTTTTATATACCTACTTTTGAAAGAAAAGATACGATAGTTGTCGTAAATTTTTGAGATGAAGTGCTTGAATTTGTGGAGAGCCTTTTTTGTTATGAGGGAAACAAACAAGCGATTCACCTAAAGGAAAGTCATTTTGGCCCCCACAAGTAGCTGCAATACCAGGGGTCTCACATCTTGAATGCCGTTCATTTTTTTTTTGCTACATTGCTCGAAGAACCTACAACCGCTGGGTAGAAAAGGTTCTCGAGAGGTGGCCCGGCACCAGAGGACGTAGTTTTGGACGACCTCCCACCCGGTGGACTGAAAATCTTGTCAAAGTCGCGGGGACTCGCTGGATACAAGCGGCTGGTGACTGTGACTTGTGGCGCTCTTTGGGGGAGGGTTATGTCCAGCAGTGGACGTCTTCCGGCTGGTGATGAAGCTTTTTTCTTACTCCCCAATCCGTAATGTTTCGATATTTATTAAATAAATATCGCTCGTAAATACTAAATTATTTAAAGTTGGGCCAACCAACTATATGTTATAGAACCAACAAGACCATTGTTAAAACAGTGCTGTGCCTAACTTGCCCATTTAGGTAAGTATCCGATGCCTTACCCATTCCTGCCGCCATGATGATAATATTAATATATTCCAATCTAAAAAGTAGGAAATCCCTTATTAGACTTGCACAATAGACCTAACATCCTGTCTATAGAACAGTAATGCAACTGTAACATCTATGGTGTCTATAGGCCACGGTTATATCTTGCCAACAGAAGTGTCTTGTGTTTGTCCGCTATCTTATGACAAAAAAAGTATTATTTTAATTCATTTAGGCATCACACTGCCTTAGCGAGTCCTTATGTTACAAAATCAATGTATGACCCTGTCTTGTTTTAATTTAAAAAGCAGGGAAGTCTGAAGATGGAACTCTAATATTCTCAACATTAAAAACCACCGCGTTATCTGTTAGTGTCGCCATAGTGACTGTCATGTTCCGGTCTTGCGGGTAGGCTAGCCAGTAGACTTGCACAATAGGCCTACCATCCTGGTTAAGGAAAACCTATAACATTTATGGTGTCTGTTGGTGACGGTTATCTCTTACCATCATATCTTGTTGCAGTCTTAAAAGTAGGGATGACGGTAGATGGAACTGTAATATACCCAACAGTAAATCGCAATGCACTGATTACGTTGGTGGTACCTGTATAATACTATACTTATACTAACATATAAGTACCACATGGTATGGTTTAATTAAACATACGGAAATTCACTTAATAATATTGATTAATTTTAATATTATTGATTTATCAAACCATCACGGTAAGAGATAAACTCACTAGAGCTAAGGTGTCAACATATTTTAATTATAATATTTCTTTGATGATTTAAAAGTAAGTGTTTTATCATCTACAGAAATATGCCACTACCATGTGTTGGTAGGTATAGATGACGTTCGTTAAGTTACGGGTCGAAATCTATGGCACTTTTAGCCTAAAAATGCGTTTCTCTTAGTTACCAATACAGGCGCTGTTCAAACTTCAAAGTATACATACAAATAGTTTACAGAGAGAGGGTATAATAAACTAGAGAAACCGTAGATTGTAAGGGATCTGAGCTTCTATTATGAGTTATTATAGATTTTGTTTAGTAATTTGTTTGGATGTGTTGAAATTGTGTTTTATCACATCCAGTCAAAGGCGTATCATGACCAATCGCTCGTTACAAAATATGGCACATGACTTCAAAACGGACATAAGCTAATTATACATATTATATATAATAACCCTGATAGCTTAACCCATTCCTTATAAACTATTTAACATTTACATTTGAATATGAACTAAATCGACAGAGGATATGAACAAAATTATGAACAAAAGGATCAGTGTTTCTACACTATAATTTTGACCCGAAAAATAGATCAGTGAAAGTCGAGTCTATCATAAATCTAAGCCTTTATTAGAGAGCTGCCAGCTTCAACCGCATATATATTTTAACACGTATGTAGAATATAAGGGACAAAAGCGTGATTGGAATAAGAAGATAGAGTTGACATGTTATTAAGATAACCCCTTTAAAATATTAGATTAAAAGATCTAAAGAAAGGAAAGGTCTAAAGAATTATTATCACCTCTGTGGTCTAGTGGTCCAGGCGCTGGACTTGACTGCATGAGGTCCCGGGTTCGAATCCCGGGTCGGGCAACAAAAATAAAATTTGTTTTTTTATAATTTTCTAATAAAAAAAACCGTTGCTTGGGATTTGATATGTGCCCGGTTGGCGATAGGCTTGCCACCTATCACATTGTGGGACTTGGTGTCTTCGGCTAGTCGTGGGTGCCCTGGTTGTACCTCTGCCTACCTCTTAGGAGATATGGGCGTGAATATACTTACTTACTTATATAGAATTAACTACAAAACAACTTATTGGAAAACTTTTTTCAATTTACAGAAAAATAGAAAAAGTTCTCACAAAAAAGCTAAGATTAAATGTTATATAGCCTCATAATAAAGAAAACCCATTACAGAAAACCATATTTTTTTTATTTTAAAGCTACTTGCAACCTACTCGATGAAACTGATTCATTATGTAAAAAAGTTTATCTGACCGATAGACGTTATCCTCTTCTAATGACATTTTTTTCTAATGAACCTTCTTCTGATAATATCTAACGGTAAAATTACAATAAGCAAATTCGGCCAATCCGTCCGGGCGCTATTACTTGCCGGGTTTATTTACTTCTAGCTAGCATCTTACTCGTCCCTGGCGCTCTATTGTCATTGTTCGCTACTATTGTGTCTAAGTGCTTAAGGCAAAGAAGGCGGTTCATACCCCCTCAAAAGGATTAATAACTCAGCCTCTTGTTGACTGCGGAACAAATGCCATCAAATCCGTCTGAGTCTGAAATTCGCCAATATATCTGACAAAAAAGATAGGTGAGTAAGCTTTACTGTATTAGTATATTTCTATTATGAAACCCCGTCTTTGATACTTTTTAGAAAAAAGGTCTGACTACTCTACAATCTTATTTTAATATAATTCTTTTGTGCGTATATTTGTCGCTTTATTCCTCCCTAACGACTAGATTGATTTGATTAAAATTTGTGTACTTATTTCAATGGGTCTTTGGACATGTGAAAATATAATTGGATCCGGTAGGTGGCGTGCTACTTAAAGATCAATATTAATAACCTATCTACAGATAAAGATAGGCCTTCTAGAGATTTGTTGCTAAGATGTTTTGTTAATTATTGAAAAATAGCAGCGGTTACCTGGCAGCTGATCTAAAAAAAGCACAAGCTCTTATCCTAGATAGGTTATTAACATTGGCCGTAAGTCGATACGAATCGCGAGGTCAGTTACTATTGAATATTTCATAATTCTAATCATACTTTTTTCAATTGAGATGTTAGCGAACAAGCAGACGTCTTTCTTGATGGCGATAGAAAACCTTGGCCTATCGACACATAGATGTTACAGGTGGTCGTTGTCCTGTGGCAGGGACGCATGGCTGGCTACCCTACCCTCCGGGTCGGAATATGACTGCCATTATGGCGGCAGGAAAATACACATACAAAATATAGGATATACTCAAACCTTCTAATTATTTCTTATATATACATATTAGAATCTGATAAATAGTTTTCTTTATGCAATTTCAGTTTAACTAAAGACACACTACAAAAATGTGGCAGGTATGTATTTGTAACGCATGATATAGTTAGCGCCATTTTTGTCAATGTCCAGAGATGTTTATATTTATATCGCTTTGCATAATTCTGTGCTTATCCCAACGTTATTGTATGCAAGCAAAAGTTGACCAGCGACAGATGGGGTCATTATATATTTACCAATTCCAAGAACCTTGAGTACAACAAATTTATTAATAACTAAGAGTAGACAACCCGGCAAACTTCCTTCATTTGGCGCTCGATGCTCTCTGTCTACCCTGATTTGGCTTGAAGATATGTATCGCCTCTGTCGTCTAACGGTCCGTCATTGATCTTGATTTTTAAGGTCATGGCTTAGATACCCGGTAGCCGACCCGGGGTTAACAAAAAACTAGAAAATGTTTATTTTCAATTTTATTAACAAAAACACCGTTTCCCGGCATTGAATATGTGCCCGCTGGCCAATGGGCTTGCCACTTATACATTGTGAGACTTATTATCTTCGGCTAGTCGTGGGTGCCAAAGTTGAGCCTTCATCTACCTCTCCGGGGATATGGGTGTGAAGATACTTTCTTTTAACTACGTTCTTTTGGTACTTAATACTCTCTGCCATACCTATATGGGGACTTGACGTGAAGATTTAAAAGTTATATTGGACGTACCTATACGTTCAAATATTTCTGTGAATTCCGGTTTAACATTATGTAATCATTTTAGACTGAGTGTTCTTATGTCTGTAATTTCTAAACTACAAGACTTATGAAGTTATGACTTGAAAAAGTTATCTAGTTATAGTTTAATTTACATTCTGAATTTACCCCTCTTTTACGAAAATGTAATTGTTTTTAAAATATCTTCAATGCTGTATAGAATTCATTCTTCTTTTATACTTAGTACTTATAATTATACTGTATTGAATGTTATATAGAAGAGGTATTTTTTAATAAATTGTTAAAATAAGTGTGATGTACCTAAAGTGACGTGAAAAGGGATTATGTCTCGCACGGAAAAGAAGTCCGATGACGGCGTATTATAGTGTCATGTGTGTGTGTGTGTGTGTCTATTGTAATTGGTTGGTAGGGTTTCGTTGGCCGCCATTACGGGATCGGTGGGATCCTGCAGGTTATGCTGGGAGAGTCATTCAATGGTTCCTTACAATAATACCACTGGATATAGAGTGTTGTAAGGCAAGGGTAGGAATCTACCGCTTTACTTATGTCTGCCACCGTATATAACGTGTATATACCGTGATTACGTTAGGGAACGTTCAAGTATTACGTAACGCAATTTGGGGGAGGGGAGGTCTCGTAAAACGTTACGATGCGTTATAAGAGCAGGAGGAGGTCTTTCTTACAACACGTTACGTAACATTGTTCTTTTTAATTAAAAAAAAACAGTTTATTTATTAAGTAAATATAAATAAATATAAATTTTATTTAGTATTATTACCGCATCGCCTCTGTGGACTAGCGGTTCAGGGGTTGGACTTGACTGCATGAGGTCCGGGTTCGAATCCCGGGTCGGGCAACAAAAAGAAAATTTGGGTTTTCCAATTTTCTAATAAAAAAAATCTTGCCTGGGATTTGATATGTGCCCGGTTGGCGATAGGCTTGCCACCTATCACATTTTGGGACTTAGTGTCTTCGGCTAGTCGTGGGTGCCCTGTTTGTGCCTCTGCCTCTTCGAGGATATGGGCGTGAAGATAATTACTTACTTTATTATTACCGCAGAAGTCATTGAAAGTATACCAAGGGTAAAAACTACATAACTTTTATAAATATAATGTAACTTTTTGCGAATTTAGGGTAAAAATGGTCACTTGCGTGTTACGTAACGTTTAGAGAGGGGAAGGGGGTACAGAAAAACGTTACGGTGCGTTACAAAGGGAGGAGGGGGGAGTAATACTTTAACGACCCCTTACAACAAATTTATCAAATTGTCATTTTCAGATGTGAAAGGTAAGGTACCTAGCCGGTAGACTTATAAATTAGGCCTAACACCACGACCGCAAGTTTCTAATCATCATGAGAGCATTGTGCTTGTTGGCTGTCTTCACTACACAGTATAAAACAAAGTCGCTTCCTGTGTCCCTATGTCCCTTTGTATGCTTAAATCTTTAAAACTACGCAACGGTTTTTGATGTGTTTTTTTATTGACAAAGTGATTGAAGAGGAAGCTTTAAATGTATATTTCATAACCATGCGAAGCCGGGGCGGGCCACTAGTATGGCATAAAAGAAAGTTCTCGTATGGAGATAAGTACGCTTATGTATAATTTGTAATATATTCTATTTAAATGTGAATGAAGCCGAAAAAAATCTCTAAAAGATAAAATTTAAGAATGTTAATATTCAAATTTGTGAAACAAACATCTAGTATTTAAGCACGAACTATTACTACTAGGCTTACTATGCGATAGAATTTGCGCAGCGACTCGCCCGGATTGGTACCACTGCCTTATCTATTCCTACCGCCGTAACATCAACACTTGCCGTTGACGTGTTCCGTTTCGGAAGACAGTGTAGCCGGTACATTTACTTTTGCTCGAGGCCTAATATCCCTACCTCAGATTGGCAACGCACAATTACCACGTTTGGTGTCTCTAGGCGGCGTGAATTTCTTACCATCAGGAAACCCGTCTGCTTGTTTGCCTTTTAATATCATAAGAAACTAATTTAACGTTGTATAACATTTAAAGTTACAACTCTCTTAGCAAGATGCCATTTAAAGCGATTAAAAGAAATGATCTGTAATATCAAACTCTTTTAATAGTTCTACAAATGAAAAAAGTTTAATTAGCCGCCAGTGCTGGCTATAAATTACAATTAATTATTGCAATACCTAGCTGCTGAGAGCGCAGCAAAATCTCCATAAAAGTGATTTATATGCAAATGTTAAACACTTCTTTTGAAAGAAACATGTATATTTGTATTTCTAGCAACGACAACATCGGCCATTTTGTTCCTAAGATTACTTTTATTCAGAAGTTGTAATAGGAGTTTTGGCGCCATCGAGAGAAAAGATGGTCGAAGTTTTTTCATAATTATTGAATTTCGTGTTAATATTGAGTGAAGTTAGTCATTTTGGTGGCATTTTGTACAATTTTGTTCAGTAAAAGTGCACAAACGAATTAATCATAAAGAAATGAGCGTATCGTATATTTTCTCGTTGCCGCCAAATCTCGTTACATGAGCTTGTGTAAAAAGGCCACCGCTTTACCCAAGAGCCTGACATGACTTATTGACGACTTACGACTAATGACTAATTAAAATTAATTGAAATTGATATAAAATTTGATGCAAATTTCTACTTGACTAATGGCTAAATACTAACGTGAAGGCCAAAACTTAAAGAAAGAAAAAAAAGAAGTTGTAATAAACAACTATGCTATTCATTTTCACTAAAATATTTGGTCACTATTATTTACTTAAGTAAAAGTTATTTATTGGTTATTTATACTTTAAAACGGACATGGACTAAATCTGCCCTGAGTCCAAGAAACATAATGCTTATACAATAATTATGACCACCTCGTTAGTCGAGTGGCTAGCGTTTACGCCTAATTACATCGACCAACCGCGAGGCTCGGATTCGATTCTCGTCGGGGGCAGGCATTTGTGTGATGAATTTGTCTGGGTGTTTATTAAATTTATTCTGGTATCTATTTAAGTATTTACATGTATTAGTATCGTTGGCTAACACCCATAAAGCAATCATATAATTTGCTAACTTTGGGGTTAGATTCAATTTGTGTGATTTGTCCATGGATATTTATTTATTTTTTTGTTTTTTTATTAAATATCTTAATATCAGTTTCTTATAGACATTTATCAATTTAAATGTATTTAATTTTATTTAATTTTATAAAACATCACGATTAATTAATGGCGGAAGTCTAAATAAATAATTAATAAATAAATGATTCTGGACAAATTAAACAAATTGAATCTAACCCAAAAGTAAGTAAATTGCAAGTCTTTGTTGATGGGTGTTAGTAAATGTTTCTAATACATAGAAATACTTAAATACATACCAGAATAAATTTAATAGGCACCCAGACCCGGAAATGCAGTAATTTAAAGGCATATCGCAGAAATGCTTGCTCCCGCCGGGAATCGAACCCGAGCCTCGCTATAGGTCAACGTACGTTTACCATCTACCAACGTATCTTTTAGGCTAAAAATTACACAAACTTCAGGTTTTTAAGCGTAATGTGTAAGCCTATCGGCTACCCTACCCTCCAAACCGGATAACGTCGCCTCAATCAGTGTTATTATGATGGAGAGAAAAGATAAGGCGGTAGAAGCAAATTGCTGCGTCTACCACCAGTGATTTGATTTCATGCCATATATCCCCAAAGAGATAGGGAGAAGCACACCCACGACTAGGCGAAGACACAAAGTTTCATAATGTGATAGGTGTTAAACATATCGCCAACCGGCTACATATCCATTCCCGGGCAACGTTATTTCTATTAGATAATTAAAAACACATATTTTCATTCTGTTATGTTGCCCGGCCCGGGGATCTAACCCGGGACTTCAGAAGTCAAGTCCGATTCCGAACCGCTAGACCACAGAGGCGATACCAGTGACGTTGGTAATGGCTCATTTAACCTTTATGTTAAGAAGTAATAGGCTGGAATGCCTAGATTAGGTGTATTAGCATCGCACGAAGATGAATTTTATTCAGAGAATCCGAACAAAACAAGGAAAAACTCTAGGAACTTATAAAAAGCTTAACTGCTTTAAGTCAAAGATTTTGATTGAATATGCCAGTTTCCGGCAACAGTTAAAGTTGACACTGACAGTATCAGCAGCTTGACCATTACTCGGATAAATGAATAATGTGTGTTTACATAACATTAAATTTTAATATTTAATTACATTCAAGCAAGTGTAATTTGTATAATAATGCATGCAATACCATACACAGAGTTTAGTCTTAAATTTGTAGAGAGGTAAGCTAACGCTTATGTGAAACTACTACACTGATAGCATCTTGCAAAGTATTTCTTTTGCTCTATTCATTGAGAGATAGTAAAGAAAATGGGAGATTTTGAGCAAATACCGCATCAACAGCATCAGCAGGAGGATGTCCACAGCTGGACATAGACCTCCCTTAAAGAGCGCCACAAGTCATAATATATAAACATCAAATACCACATATCCCACTTCATTTCTCGGTTCAGACAACGATTGAGTTAGTTAGAAAGATTCATATTTTTAAAGAAAGAAACACTTGTACTGTTTTACTTATCACTTATAATTTATTACTTTTTAATTAGTAGCCTACCGGTTTCGCTTATACAGCATCATCAGGGCTAAAACTTAAACTTTGTTTAAGCGAAACCGGTAGGCTACTAATTACAAAGTAATAAATTATAAGTGATAAGTAAAATAGTACAAGTGTTTCTTTCTTTAAAAATATGAATATTTGGAAGTTTTACCAAGCGCCGACGATGGAAAATATCAAATATAGTTAGAAAGAATTGCCCCAATTGAATAATAAACACATACTAAGCCTATAAAAGTTTTTAAATATTTTTTGCAGTTATGATATTATATAAAACAAAGTCGCTTTCCGCTTCTCTTTCTTTAAATGTACATAACGGATTTTGATGCGGATTTTTAATGTATAAAGTGATTCAATAGAAAGGTTTGTATGTATGTATGCATGTATGTATGTAATAACATAGAACTTTGTCTACCCGTGCGAGGCTGGGACGGGCTAATAGTGTTACATAAATTACAGTACATGTTTTGGAAAGCACAAATGATATTCATAAATTTTGTATAACATTAGTCACTATTTTCAAATTTCTCTGCACAAGGACGGGTGTGCCTCCAGAGAAGAGTAAAGGAAAGCGCAAGGGATTTATCTGATGACCTTTTTTCAAAGGGTTTCGTTGTTATTTTGGACCCTCATAAATTGGATTTGGGTCATACCAGATAAACATTTTTTCGGGATTTTGGTGTCCGAAGTAGACTTACTAAAACTTTAAAAATTCATTTATCTTTCGTCCAATATTAACAACCTATCTACAGATAAAGATTGGCCTTCTATAGTTTTCTTGCTAAATATTTTTTGTCAGTTACTTAAAAAACAGCGGTTACCTTGCAAAATATCTGCGATTGGTTATTAATATTGGCTGTAAGATGATAATAAAAAGTAAAGTATCTTCACGCCCATATCCCCGAAGAGGTAGGCAGAGGCACAACCAGGGCACCCACGACTAGCCGAAGATACTAAGTCCCACAATGTGATAGATGGCAAGCCTATCGCCAATCGGGCACATATCCAATCCCGAGCAACATTTTTTTTATTAGAAAATTGGAAAAATCCAATTTTCTTTTTGTTGCCCGACCCGGGACTCGAATCCTCGGGAATCGGACCTCATGCAGTCAAGTCCAACTACTGAACCGCTAGACTTATTTACCACCTACTTACCCATGATCATCGAAATTCATATGGCACTTTTTGATGTATTGTATATCAGAAAGATAATTATTATTTTAGGCACTATTTTTAAATATTCATTTAGAAATAGTAAGCGAAATTTAGTATTAGCCGCTATTTTCAAATAATTAAAAGAGAGACTTTTTTCCCATAAAAGTAGATATTATAAATTGACGTATGTTAAGATATGTATATATCTTCACGACAAATCCCTTACGGGGTAGGCGAAGAGTATCGAGTGGTAAGTTTCCGAGTGTCGAGTATCAAGTTTAAACACACAAATTACACATTTTTCAAATTTTAAAATCTATACCTTTAACCGGTCTATACCGGGAAGTCTTTAAATTTTACATCAACCAACTTCTAATTTCCATTTCAACATATCATAAAGTATAACGACAAATTTCAATTTTGCTTAAAAAATACTTAATTTCCGAATATTAAATCTCAGTATAACTAAAATTAAATATTTTACAACTAACTGGTATTATTATTATTAAAAATTTTAATTCGGGCGACCGTTTAATTTAAGTTTAATTAATAAAAGGCGTTTTCCATAAGCACTAATGATGAAAAGATTACAATGTTACTATTAACTTTTTTTGTAAAATTTCACTAGTCACATAACCATGTAATTTTTATCGTCAGCGCTTTGTTAAATGTCTAAGATACAGTATCTTCACGCCCATATC
>NJDC01001343.1:14614-27490 GCA_002245475.1 Calephelis virginiensis
GTGAGATACCTGTAGAGACGAGCTTCTGATGAGGAACTATACTACAAAAGCCCGGATCTACAGGGTAGATCACGAATGTGCCATATATGTCTTCTTGTATGTCTTCTTTTTTCTTTCTTGTGAAGGAAATGATCCTGCTTATTCTTTATGTTTGTCAGGTTTTCGAAGCAAGCTGAATGTTGAACTCCAGGAGGTTTTTCTGAAACTCAGAAAAGAGTTTTGTTAATAAACATTTTTTTTCGAAAGAAGAGGTTATATTTCCAACTTCTACATTTTTTTCGTATGTAGCATTACAGATTATGTATGTTTTTCGATTTAGTCGTTATTTCTCATTTATTTTTTTATTACACAGAGCGTACTTCCCAAATGGTCCTTTTTACCAAGTCTGGATCTGAAAATGGAATCCCAGGGAAATCGAGGAAATTAGCTATTTTTAGCGATTTTCTGTACAGTGAACTAGCTCACCAATCTACTGGAGTGCCAACTGTGACGTAAAGACACCATAGATGTTACAGGTGCAGTGCTGTCATACAGCCGAGATGTTACGCCAATGAATGATGTTATGGCATATGTGGGAGTAAGTTTTATGTAATACGTTATCTGCTATCTATATCTCCATATAATTAAACAATGTACTAGATAAAAAATAAAAACTCCAGTGTGGTGGACACCAACTCCACTTAAGAAAGCTTAAGTAAAGGCGAAAGTGTGTTCCTTTGTTTGCCCTTATTTAACATGATAACGAAATAACACTTCGGTAAAGTTTTTGTACAAGTAGGCGTTAGGAGGCTAAAAAATTACATGACCTACTTTTTATCCCAATATCAAATGCAATAACATTAACAACAAATTAAAATGCAGGCATGAATAATTTAAGCGATATCTAGTTTAATATACTTCCTCAAATCAAAAGAATGTTTTTTTTTTATTTCAACACTTCATGAAGTTATTAAACATTTTGTTTATACAAGAATTATTTCCCGACAATCATTACTGACTACAAGAGCCAAAAATTATTGTGGTCGTAGGTTTCTTATTGCTCCGTCTTATTAATGGTATACCGAATAATTTAATACAAAACATAATGCAAGAAATGAATATTATAAGATTTTTTTTTTAATTTACATTTTAATCTCTTTTGTAAGCGAAGACTCGTTTGTTTGCACTGTATATAATGGTAACCAAACATTTATTATATTTTTTTATGATATTGGAAGGCAAACATGCAGACGGATCTCCTGATGGTAAGAAATACACGTCGCCCAGAGACACCAAAGTGGTTATGATGCTAGGTCAACCCAAGGCCGTGATATAAGTCCTCCATCAATCCATCCATGCTCGATTTTTACGAGCTGCCTGGCAAGAAGACAGAAGATCTGTTCTGCAAAGAAGCCCAGATCAATTTTAAAGTACATTGGACAGTTTTACCACGTTGATTAATAATTAATATTTTGTTGTGTTCAGTGTAAGACGCAGAATTCTGCATGACGCGTCTGATGATTCGTATGGACCTCAGTTAGACTTTTCGAGAATTATACAATTGATATGGTAGCCCTGTATTTACTATTCTAAATCTAAACCTACAGATAACTACAGAAAATCAATCTTCCTATAAAATATGATAAGGAATAAGGAATTTTGAACATATCGCTCCCAAAAGTGCATGATCACGTATTTTTCAAAATACATTAGAACAAGCCTACTTCGTCATCAAAATTATTTTTTCTACATCTCTCTTTTTTGCATACTTAATTCACTTATACAACAAAAGTTGCTCATTGTATTACACCATCCACCACACTGTTCAACACATTAATTTGTGTATGAAATAAGTTTGATAAAGCTAATGATTCCTTCGTTTTTAAAATAAATCAAATTGTTGAATCCACTCTACTGTTTCAAGTACGAGTAACAGTAACATTTACACCACATCGTGGATTTGGCATACTCTGATGCGAACATAACTCCAATGGAACGACATAGGATAAGAGTAATTACCATAAAGGGTGCGGATTTTCATACAATAATGAAATTCCTTGTCACGCCTAATCTCACGTTTATTGTACCCCGAATTAACGTTGCCTTAAATTAATTGTATTGAATAATTAGTGATAATTAAAAATCACAGATGACTATACAAATGATCAGAGAATAGGTGCGACATTACTTTTGATGAGACTTATGACAAGGAAAGTATATTTATACCAGTGTTATTTGTTATCCTGAAACATGTGTTAAACTAACGCGACAAGTCTAGAGAACCATTCTTAACTGTTTTTTAATACGGTGCCTAAAGTAACAGTTAGTCCAAAGGCACCAACCGAGCCTTAACTACGAGTTGGTATAGATTACGTTTAGTAAGTTAAGTGTCGAAATTTTGGTCTAAAAACGTGTTTCTATTAGTTACCAATGGAGGCGTTGTTCAAAGTTTTCATACAAATAATTTACAGACTCTAGTGTAGCGACTATAGTAAACTTAACAAGCCGTAAACTCACGGTAAGGGCTTAGACACTACTTGTCAAGATGCTGGATATGCTGCGATGAAAACCCCTTACTCAGGTACAGTTCTTGCAACTCACGAAGGCGAGCGGGATTTACTTTTGGTAGAGTGCGTGAGAGCGAAATCGATATGGTTAGCAGTAGGCATAAAAAAATTGTGTAAATATATCTTAAAGCGAATAACTCTGCCATTTAGTATTATAATATATACACTAAATGTTATAGTATTAGTTTTGTAACAGTAAAGCCCGCTCTCTAGCAAGAGTTGCAAGAATTAAAAAATAAAGAAGGTAAGGTAACAAATTCAAACAAAACCACTCTATGTAGAAAACACATCTTCAAGCTCCATGAAGCTACTAGGTCCAGGTAAAAGATTTTAAATCTGAATGTCAAGTAATAGTTCAGTGTGTCAATAAACTCACCACTCAGCTTGTTAAATCCGACAACTCTTCATTTTCACTTCATACCGTATGAAGTGAAAATGAAGAGTTGTCGAAAAGTGAAACCTGGGTTTTTTCGCCAAACGTGAGGAATAACTAGGATTATAACCACGAAAAATAAGAATTTGGCATTAAAAGCAAGCAAAATTGGAATTTGATAAAAAATTAGTAAGGGATTTTTGTCTTATAATAAATCTAAGCATTTTAAATGAAAGAATAATAAATTCACTTAAAACAGAATGTGTTATTGTATTCCAGTTATACGTGTAGGTAATCCAAAGAATAAGCAAACGTGGTGATATTACCTTCAAAATCACCCAAAACTATTCCGAATGTTTCGCAAATAATTTTCGATATTGTCATAGAGTAAATATTGCGCAAAGTAAGGGTCACTCAATAATTGCACAAAGAGAATACAAAACCAAGAAAAACGTTTAAATCAAAGTGCTAAAGATAAATATGAAAACAAATTAGAATTAACAAAGACAAAAATAGAATTGCAAGTACAAGTAAAATTTGAACTTTCATATAAAAATTTGCAGACGCAATTTTTCATGTCAATCCAAAAGTTTTGTACGAGGGAAATAATCTTAGAAATTCATTAAATAAAGCATGTTGTGTATTTTGACCATATGATCAAAGAAAACAAGTTGTAATTATTTTCAAAATCAGATAAAATAATACCAATGTAATACAAACAGCTGTCGTTATTGTTTATAATTTTGGGATAACGAAATCGTTCAACATAGATAATAAACAAGATTAAAAATGCTAAAGGTGAATATGACAAAGTAGTAAGTCTACAAAGACAAAAATGAATTACAAATGAATAAGCTAAAAAGGGAAAATGGCAGACGCAACTTATGATGTCATGTATAAGTCAATAAAAGGTATGTGGGTGTGCCATAGTTGACTTAAAATTTCAACTGAAATAATTGCAACTTCGGAAATTTTCTTCCTAAAATTATTTCATCTTAACGACCACAACTCGTAAATGCTCTGTTTCTAGTGGTCCCAGTCCGAAAAATCCAAATTCATTTTATCTGTAGAGAAATAAACATCTGTAATACTTTTATCTATTTCCTATATTGACTCAACGCAACCGTTTTTTACACTGTTAGGTATTTGTAATTATATCTCTTTTATTCAGATTTGTTTTTAGTTGTAATAACCAACATGACACAATTTCATTTTGAGTATTTTTTAAAGTTTCAGCTTTTTTGAACTAATACGAACATTTCAATCGTTTAGGTACGTTGGGTTAAATAATTTTAAGGATTTGGATAAAGATTAACCACAACTCAAATAATTGTATAGGTATTGTGAAATTATGTACAATGAATTTTGTACTAACTATTAGGTATTGCACTTAAACATTTAAGAAATTTCAAATATAGCTTTTATTACACTGGGTAATTTTTTTTTCTGAATTCAAGTAGGTATGCGTAGAAATATTATGGAAATTACGTTTTGGGGATAGAAGCGTTGTGAAAAACAACGGTAGGAGTTTTAATATCTTCTTTAGTGATATCATTTATTACAATCTTTGGAATCATTATTGTTATGAACATAGTCGGTAGTAGGTACTACAAATTGTATAAATGAAAACATAAAGGCAAAATATTGAAAGAGGAGTGATCATTTAGATTACAAATCAGTAGGAAGAACGATTCCGGGTAAATAACTTTAGTTGAGCTAATATGGACTCAAGTTATGAACTTGTGTAAAATCTTAGAGACACTAAATAAAACCCTATTTTATATCCCGACCGAATGTTGAAGGTAAATAAATTAAACAATTTAATATTACCTATAGAAGCGATAAAAAATGAAAAAGTCCTACAAATTATAACCGATATTCCTAAAGAAGGTCAATCATTAATGTTTAAAAGGAAGGCAAAAACAGGAAAAAACATTTAATTGTTAAAAAGAGAGACATTAACATTCGTGGTTTGATAATAATGTAATAACAAAGATAAGAAATAAATTGCAAAGACGAATAAAATTTGAATCTGCTAAAAATATTGGCAAACACAATTTTTCTCATCACGAATCAATCAATAAAAGTTGTGTTCAAGTGGATAGTCAGAGAAATACAGTAAATAAATCATTTTTTGTAATCCGCTCGCATGATGAAGGATAACAAATCAAACAAATCGACATTATCCTTAGAATCGTAGAAAATAATCCCGACGTCCCGCAAATCATGGCTGGCATTGTGTACGATAATGCGGTAGCGCGAACGCCTCAACAAAAAGGTTCACTTAATTGCGTGAGGGAAGAACGATGAAAGACGGGCGGGTATTGTTTCCCCGCGAGGCCTTTATACGAGCTCACTCGATCTCCTGACTCATCAATTTCCTCGGATTGACGGAGTTGGAACGATTGAGATTTAGTTTCGCCGTTCCCAACTAATTCCTTTGGACAAGCGGTTTCGCTATATCTTTGGTTGCTATCGAACTAGATGTCGAAATGATTTTTAAAACTGATTTTTTTATTTGATTAAGAAAACTATTATGATTTTGAATTACATTTCATATTTAAATATTTATACTTTAACCGTTTTATTAGTTAAACAGAAACTTATTTACTCCAAGGTTAAACCTGGTATTATAGTCTGGTACAAAGTGTAACTAACTTCAACTTTACCCTTACTTTAGTCTATGTTTATTAATAAGACGATAAAACTTCCATTAATAACAAATCATTGCTCGTCAGATTTTAAAACTTTACGGACAACAAGTAAATGAATAAAGGAATGATGAAAATCGACTCTGTGGTCTAGCGGTCCGGCGTCGGACTTTACTTCTTGAGGTCAACCCGAGTCCAATCCCCAGGTCGGGCAGCAAAAAAAAATAAAAAAAGTTTATTTCAAATTCGTAACAAAAATGACGTTGACCGGGATTGGATATGAGCCCGGCTGGCAATAGGCTTGCCACCTATCACATTGTGGAACTTAGTGTCTTCGGCTAGCCATTTGTGCCTCTGAATACCTTTCGGATATATACCATATGGACGTGAAGATACTATACTTTACTTTAAAAAACACATTTTGTCGCTTCTTTTTTTCTTTGTTGCGCAAAAAAGTAACATATTTAAAAATCATTACAATACCAAACCATTAAAATACTTATAAATATTAATTCCAATTCTTCCATTAAGATAACAATAAATTCACTAATATCAATTGAAACATTAATTTGGAACAAAGCGTATAAGACCCTGTTTAAATTACAATTACCTACCTATTATAATTAATCAAGATTCTAGAGTAATGTTACCTAAATTATTGCTAGATATCTTAAGCCTCCAATTACTAAAGCCGACTGGGATTACTCAAATAGTAAAACAATGATGTATACCATTTACTCTACACGGTAATTTATGGCAAAAGCATGAGATTTTCCAAACATGTTTACATTTGTATAGAATAAATATCACTAAGCAATTAGTCTATAGAAATTGCGTATTCTGTTTCATTGAACTATACTCCAAGGCTGTCCCCCTGCCTCCCTCAGCTTCTCAAAAGCATCGTACTATCATTAATCTTACACGCCAACAACGGCCTCTTTCCAACTTCAGAGTTCTGCTTCGATAATATAAGTAAATTACAATAGATATCACTGATACCAAAGAAACTTAGTAATTAATTGAGTGACAGAGTATGTGATGAAATCAATAAAATCAATTAACAGAAGATAAATAACATATTATTTAAGATTTTGTACATTTTTTCGCATAAAAGTCAAGATATGTACTAACAAAAATCACAGTATATCCATAAGTTATACTTTATCAGCCAAAACATTTTAAATCCATATTTCGTATCTACATCGTCATCACTTGGTAGAGTTTCATTTTATAGACACTTTTTCCCCGTGTTGGTCCGGGCTTCTTTGCAGAATAGACCATCTGCTTTCCTTGCCAGGCAGCTCGTAAAAGGCGAGCATAGGCTTACCTTCACTAACACCGTGACATCTGACTAGGTGGTACAGTTTCGCAGCGACGCGCCCGGTTTGGTACCACCGCCTTACCTATTCCTGCCGCCATAACGTCATGACGTGTTCCGGTTCGGAAGGTAAGGTAGCCTGTAAACTTACGTTTGCTCGAGGCCTAACATCCCGACCTAAGGTTGGCAACGCACCATTATCACTTTTGGTATTTCTAGGCGGCGTGAATTTCTTACCATCAGGAAATCCGTCTGCTTGTTTGCCCTACTATAACGTAAAAAAACTTAATACATTTTTGTACCATCAGTAACTAACAACCAAATACGGAACATTACAGTGAAGTACAGATTATTTATCTTTAGATGGTGCTGTAAAAAGTGAAACCGGTTATGTGTAACATAAAGTGTAACGTAAAGTGTTTCTTCACACCCGTTTCCCCGAAGAGGTATGCAGAGGCACAACCAGGGTACCCATGATTAGCCGGAGACCCTAAGTCCCCCAAAGTTGTAGGTGGCAATCATATCGGCAATTGGGCAAATATTTAGTCACAGGCAACGTTGTTTTTATTAGAAAATTGAAAAAACACTTTTGTTGCCTGACCTGAGGATTGCACAGTGCATATTATGAAGTCAACACTGGAACGCTACGCCACAGGAGTGACTAAATCGAGTGTATTATTTAAAAGTACAATTGTTATTTGAGAAGTGTGTAGTTGGTATTTTTTATAGATTTAGGGATTAAGATCAAACTTAAATTTAAGCTGTGTTTCATCAAATTTAGTTCACTTATATGAAGCAAATAATACAAATTTAAAACCTAGTGTTTACATGACTCAATAATTATACAATGCAAACACATAAACGAAATGAATTCCAGCTGTTATTTATTACCTGAGTTGAATGTTTTCATCGGCACCGTGTATCAGCGTGTTTTCCCAAAGGTCCCTGTAACATTCAGGACCACGTGTTATATTTCAATATGCTGAGTCAAACAAACCTAACTTTTATGTAACCATGTCTCATATTTTATACGAATGAAAATATTTCCCCCGAAATATTATAAGGAATGAAAGAATTTATGAAGGCATTATATTACTTTGTACTAGTAACTTTTTATAAAGAAGTTGGGTGACATTTCGGAAGGCGTACGTATGGGCTCATGTCAGTACTTTGGTAATTAATTATGAGCATTTTTATATATAATTTAATTAATTTTCTTTCGTATTAGGCTCGAGCTTTAAAGCAATTTAAGCGCCTTATGAGAAAGGTCTCCTTTTGCTGAAAATGAACAGAGAAAAAAATTAATAACTTAGCCGATAATAGGCAAATACAATTTCAATAACTCCAGACTAATGTATGTAGCTAAGAACCACCTCAAATATGTCAGATATAAATAAAAAAAATCTGATCGAAATCGATTTATTCGTTCAAATGCTATGGTGCCACAAACGAAGAGACACACAAGAACAAACACACAGAAAGATAGGTCAAAGTTATGAAACTCTCTTGTTTCCTGTTTGGCGGGAGTAAATAAATATACCCTTGCATTGTTTCACTTGTTTTTTTTTAATTTACAAAATAACTTTTATAGCATCTTCAGAGGTTTTCTTATAACAATGGGCGTAAAAAATTAATATTATAGTAAATTTTCTCAGAGCACCCAGGAGAGGCACAACGTGGGAACCCACGACTAGCCGAAGACACTAAGTCCTACAGTGGGATAGGTGGCAAGCCTATCGCCAACCGGGCACATATCCAATCCCGAGCTACAGTTTATTTTATTAGAAACTTGGAAAACCTCAATTTTTTTTGTTACCCGACCCGGGAATCGAACAGGGGCGATAATTTTGTAACTAAATTTTTTGTAACTAAATGTTATTAATCCGCTAGTACTGTGTTCAAAAGTACTAAGTAAGTACAAAATGAGATTCGAGAGTAACCCCATAGAAGAAAATGAAATTTAGAATTTTATCAAGATGTTTGCATGTGGAATTCAACAACAATAATTCCAATAACTCCTTAATATATTGCATCTATCATGCGGCGATCTGCCCCATGATAGATACGATATATTATATTAGCAACTAGCTGTTTCGACGAACTTCGTTAAACCCGTTCAGTTTGTGTAAAAAAATTAAATGTTATTTTTCCTAATTTCGTCGCAGCCGAACAGGATGAAAAGTATCCTATGTCCTTCTCCTAGATCTTAACTATCTCTTCCTCAATTTCTAACTAAAATCGTTCTTCACTAGCTGTTCCAGCGAACTTAATTTGACCCATTTTTTGTTACTAACACGACTTTCTTTAATATATGTAGATTAAAAAGTAGCTACCAGCACAAAAACACAAAAATAGTAAAATTACAGAAGTTCAAAAGAATATTGATTGTAATTTTATTCGCGGCTTAAAAAAATATCTGCTTCAGATCACTCAAAAGCCATTGTATTCGTAGAAAATTAATTCGTCGAGTTCGAACATAAAGTTAAATTAATGACGAAATGAAAATGTTATCTCGTTGAAAACGGAGCCGCGTTTAGCGCACAGAAATAGGGAGTTTATTTTATTACAAAGTATCACCGTGATAAAATAATTTATTGTTTACAATTATTATTAATTTTATTATTTTTTAATCAAATAACTGTGTATTTGTTTACCTGTTTTATTAATAAACAAAAACTAACATTACTTTTAAGTTAATATTATAGTCTGAGATAGTGTAACAAAGATTATAATACTAGGTTGAACCTTGGAGTAGTAGACACTTGGCAGTTAAAACTCTCTATTTCTTCGCAAAAGACTTGGCTTAAAAAAGTCACTATTTTTCTCATAGTTTTTTTTTATTACAAAAATTATAAATGAAATATAGCCGTTAACAATGTTTGTTCCCAAATTCAGCGCCAAAACAACCTCTTCCATTAAACAAAATTCCAATTCAACAAAAAAATATCCATCCAATTCAGCAGTAGATCGCCCGAATTGGTATCAATACCCTATCCTGTCACCATAACATCCATTCTCGTCATTGTTGTTTGCCGTAGAGACTAGAGTAATCAGTGGAAACTAAGCCTAGTTTTTAAAAACTACCTAACTTACCTACACCCCATTACCTACACCCCATTAAAATTTTTTTTATAGAGTTTTTTTATCAATGAATACATAAAATATTATTTTAGGTTACTCATCTCGAAGAACGAAGCACGAGTATATTTAATGATTAAACGAAGTTACCTGTAAGCTCATACCTGTTCAATCATAATTATACGAAGTGCTTCGTTCGAAGAGATGGGTAACAAACGCCCACCCAGCCCGCTAGAACACTTCCCGGTCTTTTCGGAAATGTCATAAGTTTGGGGACACTGACTCTGAACTAAATGACGAGAGAGCGGTAGTAATGGAGCGGAGGTAAAACACAAAACCGGACTTACTACTACTCATCTTTTCGAAGCACTTCGTATAATTATGATTGAACTTCGCTTACAGGTAAGTTCGTTTAATCATTAAATATATATGCGACCAATCACAATAACCATTTTTATTTCTGAAAAATGTTTAAAAACGATCTTATTTTTAAAAGCTCATTTATCCTAAATAATATATAAATAGCAATCCTTATTCACATAAATATCGTAGTTACCTTGGCCATTTAATGTAGATTAAAATTGCTCTTAACTTTTTAACCTAAATGAAAAACGTAGAAGTTGTCACAGATTCAAAATTACACGCAACCAATAAAACGCAGTGAAACGGCTGGCATCGACCTGCGTACCCTTTGCGCCGCTTCTTTCTTACTCTTACTCATAAGATATAGCCATAAGATAACGATATATCTTAAAGAGTATATAGTAGTCATAGCCTAACATCCCGGCCTCAGGTTCATGTCTCTAGGCGGCGTGAATTTGTTACTATCAGGAATTGCGTCTGCTTGTTTGCCTTCCAACATCTTAAAAAATGGGCAAAACGTTACTTCTAGTTGTGATGCTATATCACTTTTGCGAAAGTAACATCACTCTGAATCATCACCACATCAATTATCACATTTCTTAAAGAAAACCATCCCCTAACCACTCAAGTAACTCTTGATGCGTTGCGTTTGCATGGGATGTATACAGTATGAAACGCTTTCTTTGTTTCACCAAAGACAATATGCGCCGGTTAATCCCAGCGAATACGCGCATACTATTTTAAAAAGATAGCGGAAACAAAAAACAACATAGCCAACGTCTTGAGGTGACACTTTCAACTGTAGCACCGCGAAAACCGCTTACAGACCTCGTCGATGTTAATGTTTGTGTGAGTGTGCCTTTTTCGAACGTTTGTAGGTGGTTTTCCTACTATTTTATATTGTGCTTAATTATTACTTAATCTGTACCATAGTTTACATAAGCAACACAGTGCGCATGGCCATCACGCTCTGGCTACCTAAGGGTCGCCTCTGTGGTCTAGCGGTCCGACGTCGGTTCGATTCCCGAGTCGGGCAACAAAAAATTATAAAATGTGTATTTTAAATTTTTTAATAAAAATAATGTTGACTGGGATTGGATATGGGCCTGGTTGGCGATATGCTTGCCACCTATCACATTGTGGGACTTAGTGTCTTCGTCTAATTGTGCTACTGCCTAATCTTCGGGTACATGGACGTGAATATATTCCTAAGAGTCTACTGAGACATTCTGTGTAAAGAAACTATTTTTCACTCTATTATAATAATTACAAATTAAATCCATCCTTATGTGCACAATGTGTGTTCACAAATTCCGCGAACATTAAACTTGTTCCATTAAACAAAAACTTTCCAATCCAGCTAACGAGATAACTTTGGCCGTATGGTCCGTAGACATTACTTTTCTATTGTAGTTTAAATTTTGCATAACATTATCTTTTACACATTTAAACTTATCTAATTAAAGATAAGCATTATTTTAGTTGTATTGCTTTCTGAATGTTTTTTTTATGAGATTGGAAGGCAAACAAGCAGACGGATTTCCTGATGGTAAGAAATTCACGCCGCCTAAAGATACCGAAGGTGGTAATGTTGCGTTGTCAAACTGAGGCCGGGATGTTAGGCATCAAGCAAAAGTAAGTATACCGGCTATCTTACCCTCCAAACCGGAACACGTCAAGACATTATGGCGGCAGGAATAGGTAAGGCGGTGGTACCAATGCGGGTGAGTCGCTGCGAACCTCTACCACCTAGTAAATATATATTGAATAGTGACAAAAAAAGTCAAACAAAAACTGTAGTAATCTAAGAACTATTTCCTTCATGTCAGCTTTTACACAAAAAACCGCCTTGAAATATATTCATCCAATCGAACAACTTTTAATTGGATGGACATATTTAAAGGCGGTTTTTTAATTGCTTTAACATTGCTAACCTCGCGGTTTTTTAAACTGGGCCGGACTATTGTGTTAGTGTAATAAAGAGTATAAAATCAGGTTGAACCTTGGAGTAAAAAAAAAGTATCTTCACGCCCGTATCCCCGAAGTGGTAGGCAGAGGTACAACCAAGGCACCCACGACTAGCCGAAGACACTAAGTCCCACAATGTGATAGGTGGCAAGCCTATCGCCAACCGGGCACATTTCCAATCCGGACCAACATTTTTTTTAATTAGAAAATTGGAAAAATCCAATTTTCTTTTTGTTGACCGACCCGGGAATCGAACCCGGGACCTCATGCAGTCAAATCCAACACCCGGACCGCTAGACCACAGAGGCGATAACCTTGGAGTAGCTTTTACATAAAAAACTGCCTTGAAATATGTCCACACAGACACATCAAACTTATAGTTATAAGTTTTTCCTTCGGGGACTAAAGATGAGGAATAACATTAATGGTATTAAATGTTGGTTGAAGGTTTGCCCACGTACGAGTTATTTAGCTTACTCAAGAAAACCTCCATGATACAAGAATAAAAAGTAGCCTAACTCCCTCTCAAACCTCATAACTAACTTCACACCCAAAACATATAGCTTTTTTTTTTTTTTT
>NJDC01001343.1:27796-51117 GCA_002245475.1 Calephelis virginiensis
AAGTTTTGTAAAGTGTCACTTTGTTACGAAGTGACATTTTACTTTTTTTATTTATAAGATAATAGAGACGGCTAAGTACGAACTTAGCCTTATTTGTGACGCGCTTAATCTGCGGTTCGAATGACATATTTTTGTCTAGAGTGACCCCTAGGTATTTTGTTGATTTTTCCCAGGGGATCACTCTATCGAACAGTTTGACGGTTCCCGGGCTACGCCTACTTAGCCGTTCGGGTAAAACATATAGCATTACATTGCCCAGTTATAAAGTTAAATATGAATTCACGCCAAGTCCCTTACCGGGTAGGCAGAGATTACCGAGTGCTAAACAAACAAAAAACAAAAAACTTTGGTTTAACGTTAATTAATGTTTTTTTTTTTATTTTATGACTTTAGACAGCAAACAAGCACACTGCTCTCCTGACGGTAGGAGACACCGTGGCCTATAGACACTATAGATGCTAAAGATGCGTCACTATCCTGTGGCCGGATTGATAGGCCTATTGTGCAAGTCTACCGGCTATTCTACCCTCTAAACCGGTACATAATACTGTCATTAAAACACCAGGAATAGGTATGGTGGTGGATCCCTACACTGCAAATTGCACAGCAGTCTACCACCAGTGGTCCTGTAAGTAAACTAACATATGCTCGCCTCCTGGGTCCTGACAGGAGGATGCAACGACTGGGTTGCTATTTAATTTTAATAGTAACATTAAGATGACGTACTAGACATTAAATGATGTTCTTTATGTGAATTGGATAAAAAAGTACTATGATACTTAGGAGGTATCGATAAAAAATAAAAAAAAAATCTCCTTAAATTATTTAAAAAAAGTAAGTATCTTTACGCCCATGACTAGCCGCAGATACTAAGTCCCACAATGTGATAGGTGGAAAGCCTATCGCCAAGCGAGCACATATCCTATCTCGAGCAACATTTTTTTTATTAGAAATTTAAAAAAATCCAATTTTCTTTTTGTTGCCCGACCCGGGCCTTGAACGCGGGACCTCGAGCAGTTAAGTCCAACACCCGGACCGCTAGACCACAGAGACGAAGAAAAAGAATTCCCGAAGAAAAATATTGATGTTATAAATTCATCTTGTCTTAGTGTATATATGTGTCTGTCTGTTGCATTATAACTTTTAACGAATGGATCGATTTGGATGTGATTTTTTTGCTTAAGAGCTGACGGGATGGCAATGGTTCTTATCTTTATTATTTTTAAATTTTATCAGGGCTTACAGATTTATTTTAAATGTTAGTGTTGTATTTTTTTAAAACTGCACAATTTTAAGACGACTATGAATTTAACATTTCTTCACAACTTGTTTTTAAAGTAAACCTCTAAAAAAGATTTTGTCAAAATGAACAATACGTTATTCGAGTACAATTTAAATATTATAAAAAATAATCACTCCTTTAACATTTTCTTTCTCTTCCATTTTAATAGGTTCTTTTATTTTTAATGCAGACTGGATATTCTAATTACTTGTGGCTTCCATTGTTTTCTTTCTAATATGTTTTTATTTTTCTTTTTTTATGGACAGTTTAAATGTCTAATGGCTGCAGAGAATTGAATAGCTTTATAGGTTATTTAATTTCCAGTTTTGTATTCAAGCCTTTATATCTAATGTCGATTTAAGCTCTTCATTTTTTACCCCAGAGGGAAAGAGGAGTGTTATATATTTGACGTGCTTGTGAGTGTTTGTTCGTGTCTATCTCTGTGACTTTACAACTTTCGAACGGATGGTCCGATTTCAATATGGATTTTTAATTGACAGGTAATTAATTTAAATCTGAATTAAGGTTAACGTAGAAGGTAACAACTTAACATACTTCTAAGAATATTAATATTAGAAGCTCTCCTGATTAAATAAAATTAATTTTATTAAAATGTATTACGATATACGATTTTGGTGGCATTTGCATTCACATAACATAACATGACATTATCGCCTCTGTGGTCTAGCGGTCCGGGTGTTGGACTTGACTGCATGAGGTCCCGGGTTCGAATCCCGGGTCGGCCAACAAAATGAAAATTGGATTTTTCCATAATTTTCTTATAAATAAATGTTGGTCGGGATTGGAAATGTGCCCGGCTGGCGATAGGTTTGCCACCTATCACATTGTGGGACTTAGTGTCTTCCGGCTAGTCGTGGGTGCCTTGGTTGTACCTCTGCCTACCTCTTCGGGGATATGGGCGTGAAGATACTTTTGTATTCACATAAAGTGCACAAATGTAATAATTATGAAGAAATTATATTATACATGTATTTTCTGGTTACTGCCAAATCTCATTAAATAAGGTTAAGTAACCACAACTTAAGACCCTGACATGACTTTCTTTGACGACTTACTATTATCAGAGATTAGTAAATATATATTGTCTTTGCTATTATTAAACCCGATTTGGCAAAATTGGTTAACTTGATGCAAATTACAACTAGGCACTTCAAATGGCAAAGGCTAACGCTAATGCCAAAAAACAAAGAAAGAAATAAAGTTAAATCCCGTGTTGTCCAGGCTCCTTTGCAGAATAGACCATCTGCCGTCCTGCCAGACAGCTCGTAAAAGGCGAGCATATGCTTTTCGTCACTAAAACCGTGACATCTGACTAGGTGGTAGAGTTTCGCAGGGACTCGCTCAAATTGCAAACACCACCTTACCTTTTCTGCCGCCATAACGTCAGTGCTTGCTGTTGACGTGTTCCGGTCCGGAGGATAAGGTATCCGGTAAACTTACTTTTGCTCGAGGCTTCGTAGCGTCAGATTCGTAACCATTCGTCTACTTGTTTGCCTTTCAGAAATAAATGACAGCGAGTTAAAACAGACTTTCTAAAAGCACCACCATGTACGGATTTTAATTTAAGTCATTGTTCAATGATAGTGCCCGTTCCGCCGTAACTAGTTTGTAAATTGGCCCATAAACTGCACTGGTAATTACTGCTACATGCAGTTCACAAACTGCATATCGATTTGCAGTTCACGCCATGATAATATTGCAAAGAAAATAAATCTCACGCGGCGTCCCTGGCAACCAGCCAAACTGCTATCACAGAATCAGACCTTAGGGTTTTAGTACAAAATGGCTGTAATAGCCGCCATATTTTAATGTAAAAATATATTCGTGGTTTAAATTTCACATGCCATTTTGAATATTGGTTGCAGTGATAATGACATAATTACGCGCGTTGTGAGTGTTACGTTCGATATTTTAATTAAGTATTTATAAATTACCTAATGTCGTTTTTAATATTAATGTGGTACGTTAATACGTACCTTTAATAAGACTAATAAAATGAAATCTGTATATAAAATAATGTTTCTAAATAATGATTGCATATAGGATATATGCAGAACCCAAACGAAGACCGTTTTTTATCGGTTTCTCTGTTTGTTTAGTTTTTACGCAAAAACTACTGAACGGATTTTTACCAAATTTTGAGAAGTAGCTTATAACTTTTTTTTTACTGTTTAAAAAACTTTATCATCACCAGTCACGCAAAAGTCACATAAAATTGTGTACGAGGTCACGGGTAATATCTAGTTAATTATAAAACATTTGGACTATATAATGACAACAAAATGAAAAAGGCTTGGAGTATATCGAAATCTTATTTTTAATGTTAAAACAGCGTATAAGCACACCACTTTCCTGATGATAAGAGATACCCTTGGCCTGTATCATACGTATATAGCTGTCCTGTGTCTGGAAGATTTAATATGCAACCGTATGAGCTAACCCGGATCGGTACATGGAAGTACATAACACTGTCATAATGAATAAGGAAGGCAGTAAATTCTTTCTCGATCGAGTTGCGTCCCACCACTTTGCTACTAGTGCTCTTGTTGGTAATGATCCGTTTTACAGTTATGTAACTGCATGATTTTCACGTTTATTTTGTCTGCACTTGTGGAAGAACCATGGGTGTACCCAGGGCTTAGGTAGCCATATATATTCCCTATGTTGATATATCACGAACCAATTGCTTGGGTATTATACAAGAGTAGTGTCAAGGGTCTTTGGAACCGGCGTGTATGAATGAAAAAAAATTAATGTGGAGGAAGACTGAAAGGTCTGGTCTGATAGTGATGTACTCTCACCCAACGTCGCCAGCGATCCAGCGTGAAGATACTTATGTATGTATGACGTATGCACTTAAATCTTGACCTTGCAGAAGTAAGAAAAAAAATTCTATTTGAGTGCAAGGATAGAAAAGTTATAAGCGTACCTACAGACTTTTCTTTTCAGTTTTATTTAGATTATGCAAAAGCATAATCATCGCTGTGTACCTTATTGTAAAAAAACAAAGTCTTACAACTATAATACTATTTAAGTAATGATTTAATTTGCAAAAAAAAACCTGAAACTCACAGAATTTATTCAGCTATTAATAACTGCAGCTAAAATATACAAAGCATAAAATTTAAATTGGTATTCAGTTTTATGAATCATTTGAAGCTTCCAACGCATAGTATAATCTTAAAACGCAAATTTATTCAGAACATAATAAAAGTATTTTTATCCCTAGTATATTAAACTTCATCTTACAGTTTCATCAGCATTGTGCTCAAAGCCGTATTACTTTCGTTCGAGTTAATAAATGTATATGCGGAGACCATTCTAGAACATTCCAGCTCAGAATAGCTACGCCACAGAGACAATTGCTTTACTTAATTTAGTTCTAAACTGCAATTGCTATCTGCATAGCGGAAGTAGCCTGGTTAAGCTAGGCGCACATTTACACAGACATAAACTTGGCTCGTACTTGTATGGTTTTATGTGAAGTAAATAGGGTATGGCGCGTGTTCGGGCGTTTTATGTTAGTATGCGAGCATTATGGCTATCAAACGCATTAATACCTAATATTTTACCTTGTTTGAAGATATAGCCACTTCTGTGCCAATAAAAGTTTATGTCCGAGTAAAAATAAAATATTTCGTCTTGTTTGTTTTATTTCAAGATCAGCAATAAAAATTTGTTTTTTCCATGTTGGTCCGAGCATATTTTGTAGGACAGACTATCAGTCTTCCTTCCAAATAGCTCGTAAGTGGCGAGCAAATATTAAATGAAATGGGTAGTATAAACAATATCAAGTGGTAGAGTGCCGTGCCACAGCTTGTTCGGGTAAGGGTACTTTACTATTTAGATGTATCACTACTTTTATAGGGTTTAATTATAAAACCTGTTAAATTAAATTACATTAATTTATATAATGTAAACATGGATTAGTATTGATGTAAAAAGGTTTTCATATTGCAGTGTGTAAAGCTCTAAAATTACTACTATCTAAAATTCTATACTGTAAAGTTTAACTGATAAGATAAAGAATCTTAATAACATAAAAATAATAAGTTTAATATCCTAAATTTTATACGTAAATAAAAAGTTTAAGATATTTTTATGACTTATTTATTTGCATTTAAAATAAACATAAGATTAATAATAGATGTGCAAAATAAACTCGGCAGATTTTTTTCTGTCTCTCTATTTTTCTGTGTTTAAATGATAAAATCACATAGTATCTGTTTTAGGCATGACAATAATAACGGCTAAAGCTATAAGGATATCGGAGAAATAAGTAGCAAAATTTTAAGAATAAAACGAGCAGTTGAACATTTTCGAATGAAACAATATAAAAAAAATAAACATTCTCATAGAATTTGAGTACAATTAGAGCTGTTTAACCGCTCAGCTTATCTACCCGCTTACAAAGACAATGGACATTTAGATAAGGCTGCCAGAATGTTGTTAGCTGAAATTGCATTTGCATATCCTCGGAGCCATTGTGAAAGTAGAATTCAACAATGGCTAGACTTTAAAGAAATTGAAGAAATTTTAAAAAGAGATGTTAAATTTAAGAATAAATTTCAACTACATCTTGGAATGTAGGTAATACAATACGAACATAAAATAAATAATTGAAACTAAATACAATATTGCTTGTATGTTTTAATTTGTTAGTACTTAAGGAGATAACAATTATTGTTATACTTTTTCATTTTTATATATTGTCAGATTACATATTTAAATTCCATGTATTACAATAATAATGATGTTTACCCCCAATCTAACCTAAAAGTAAACAAATTATCTACTTATATTATGGGTGAAAGTCAACAATGCTAATACATGGAAAATTAAATAAATAATTAACAGAATAAAATTAATTTGCACCCAGACCCGGAAATACAGATCCATGTTCATCATAGAAATGCCTGCCATGGTTCATCGCAGTTAGTCGGTACGCTTAACTCTCGACCAACGAGGCTATTAAATATTATAAATTCAAGAAATATTTGAAAAGTTTCGCTCAAAAATATGAAAAAAAAGAGAAAGACAATAACTAATTACAGTGGCTTAAGCGAAAAAAAATTTCGCACTTATTTGGGTTGAGTGATTTAAAAATCGTAACACCTAACATTATTTGGGATTTAGCCCAAGATTAAGTAATTAAATGCATACAGTACAAAATATATCAAGCGTAAAGGGTAACATATGCAATAACAACATGAGACTTAGGATCCGGTTTACAATCACGCTGCATTATAACGATAACTCATCTAGACATTTTAGAGTGTATCCAACCAAGTTCAATGTAAAAATAGACAAAGTTCAAAGTAAAAAAAACGCAGCGCAGTATAAGATATTACCCGTAGCATTTAGAGCCACCGAGGTATTGAACTAGTACATAATATTAATCTGTGGTATTGAATCCCTTCACTTAGTTATAAATTTGAATAGTACGTTCTTATAAACTATTTTTTATATTTTCAACGCCGAAATTGGTACACAAATTTATCTCAATCCTTTTGTGAGTAGATTTTACACAGATATATTATTATTTATAATATTGAAAGTGGCCGTTGTGGTCTAGTGTTCTAATGTTATCATTAACTAAATAAGATCTCGGGTTCGACTGTCAACTTGAAATGTGTTTTTAATTTTTTTTAATTCAAAACTTGCTCGAGATTGAACAAATGCCAAGTTGGCGATAGGTTTACCACATTGTGGGAATACTACGACTAATCGTGGATATCATGGTAGTACTAACTCTCCTGGGGCACTTATCTACATTGAACTTGGCTATCGTTTCACATTTGTGTTTTTATTTGGACAATACAATACAATTTACATTTTCATCATTGTCTTTGCTCTCAACAAAAGGCATTTCATTAAAATTAAATTTTCTTATCTTTTTTTACAAAATATGTAGCGCATTTTTTATTTTTATTATGATTTGATTCTTCGAAGACTGCCAGACTTTTACTTTCAATTATAAGATATATTCTTTTTTTTATATTTTACTAAGATCACTTACTACTCACGTACTACGTAATAATAAAAACAGATTTGAACCACACTAACGCAAAAACTGTTATACTTATTACGTAGGTTACTCTATAGTAGGTATGTTAGGCGGAAACTTTGTGAAAAAGTTGTGCAGCATTTACCGGAAACTGTGATCACGTCCTTTCTTTAATTACAGAAGCATGACCACATAAGGCAAAACAAAAGGCCATTTATCAGGTAAACTTATAACACAAGTTCCAAGTCTTTGCACTTAGCAAGTTAGATATTTCTTTTGCTATTTGTTTATCGCCTCTGTGGTCTAGTGGTCCGGCGCCGGACTTGACTTCTTGAGGTCCCGGACGGAATGAGTATTTCCATATTTTTATGTAGTCGTTGCCCGGTTTGCGATAAGCTTGTCACCTATTATACATTATGCTTCGGCTAGTCGTGGTTGCCCTGGTTGTGCTTCTGCCTACCTTTTCGGGGATATGGACATGGAGATACTTTACTTTCACTTCTATATTTATTTATGCTAGTAAACGAGACAGTGAAAGCGAAGGTTACTAGAGATTACACTTCTAACAAAAAACTGATGACAATTTCAATTATTGCATTCTCTCTCTAATATACCGACTTCTCTTTTTGACAGTGTTTGATGTCATAAACCAAAGGAAGGCTCTTTCGTTTTGACTATTCGGTAAAAAAGAGTCAGCGATATTTGGAATTGACATCAGGTTTTTGTTAGGAGTGTAATGTTCAGTAGTGAATATCTTCATAATATTTCCCCTATTCAGGTATCAGATCGAACGAAATATAACGCATAATTCTAGTTGGTATAGACTTTTATTCTTACTTGCCTTGATAAATATTCTTATTTTAAGGGATTAAAATAAACTATTTACAAAATCTCTTTGTACATAAAATTCTAAATGTACTAGCTTTCCACCCGCGGCTTGGCCCTAGTGTAATTCCCAAGGGAGCATTTAATCAGGATTAAAAGTATTCTATCACCCAAGTCAGCTCATACCCTGTCTGTATACAAAATTTCATCAAAATCCATTTAGCAGTTTCTGCGTGATTAAATGACAAACATCCAAACAAAGAAACTTTCACATTTGTAATTGGTATTAGTGTGATAGTGTGAAGTTTAAGTGCTGCCAAAAAATAGTAATATTTTTGATATGCAGTCGTAGTGTGTGAATTATTGTTGCACAAAAGTTAGTGACATATCAATTGAACGTTAATTTATAAACAAATCTCCTATTAAAAGAATCGCAAAATTAAAACTCTCCCTATGTAGCTATTAACCTCAATTACGTGTGAATTAAAATCGAAAATTGGAATACAATTTTAAAAGCCATTGCGAAGTTTCAACCTTAATAAATAACAGTAACACTCACTTCGCATACATAATAAAAACAGATTCAGGCGTTGCAATACCAAAAAAGATCATTAGTACCCGGATATACTGTGTTTTAATTTGGATCCGGCAGAATCGTATGGCAAGATGGCGTCGGTTACAATGCAGTCGTTGGGGTGAGATGAGGGTCGTAATTTCGCGCCTACAGCGACATCTATAACTCCGGAGAGCTGCCATAAATTAGCATACGTATTAGATTCAAAACCCAGTACGAATTCTATGCACGAATACGATCACAGGAATCCTACAGACGAAAGTTCGAGTAATTAACAAAATGGGCCGACATTTTGGTAAGGAAAGTTACATAACAGTTGACATTAAAACAGTAACGAACCCGCCTTAATGTGACATTAAACATAATGTTTTGTATTAATTTTCTTTAATGGTTTCCGCCATATGAGTGATAATTTTATGGGACTAAAAGTAAGCTCTTGAATAGATGAACGGCATTTTTACTAACATTTTCCACGTGTTGGTCCGGGCTCCTTTGTAGAAAAATCATCTGCCTTCCTGCCAGGTATCGCTAACACTCTCCGGATGGTAGAGATTCGAGCGAGTCGCCCGAGTTGGTACCACCGCCTTACCTATTCCTGACGCCATAACGTCAATATTTGCCGTTGACGTTTTTGGTTCGTAGCGTAAGGTTGCCGGTAAACTTACCTCTGCTCGAAGCCTTACATCCCGCTCTAATTTGTATTCATAAAGTGTCTTTTTTTTCGTGACAGAAAGAGACACAACACTTGTTGTCTGAATAGTTTGTACGCGACATTTCTACAAACATTTAATCTAAACCACAAAATAATGTCATTAAAACCGAATAGGATGTTTCCGAATTTGACATGTCTAAAATGTTCAATCTCTTTTGCTTTTATTTTTCTAGAAAAGGAGAGCCTATATCTGAAATGTGTCAGAATCGGAACCCATTTTCTCTAGTTACCGAGAAACTAAATTTAAAACAGTTTCTACTTCTGAATGGTAATTAAAGCATTTAATTATATATAAGTAACTTCACGCTCATATCCCAGGAGAGGTGGGCAGAGGAATAACCTGGGCACCCACAACTAAGACAAGCGTATTGAAACTGGGCACATATCCAATCTCGGGCAACATTATTTTTATTAGAAAATTGAAAATACACATTTTTAGTTTCTTTATTGTCCTACCCGTGAATCGAACCCGATAATAATTTCACATGTACCTATCATTGTTTTTAAATTACCTTTTCAGAAATAAATCGACAAGTAAACAAACAGGCGATGAAAAGTTTTTACTGGCAATATACATACCTACACCATGAGATTGTAAAAGTAACCCATGTCGTAGATTTCTGGAAAAACCTGACTTAGGAAGAGAATTCCACAATTTGGCAGTATGAAGACAACTATATAGAACTACATGCATGAAGTTGGTGTTAGTTGTAGGTACTTAGGTGATCAAAAAACGAGGATGATATCAGTACTACTTGTAAATGTTCTGAACTTTCACTACATTATTTATGTATTTATTTTAATGGAAGACATTGTTTACTAGGTAATACTTTAAAAGCAAATTTTTATTTTAATTGCAACCCGGGTAGGGTCTTAACCAAAACAAAATTTTAGAGGGCAATTTGTGAAGTAGCAAGTGGCGATTCTATTGCCTGATTTTTGTGATGGTAACTAAAAGCTTCCTTCACTGTACCCTTTACTTCTGACCGTCAAAAGTATTTCATTTTACTAAGACGAATGATACGAAATTGAAATCCTTGAAGTACATTACCAACTTAAATTTATCGATTAATTAAGGATAAAACATTGTGTGGAATAAATACAGAGACATTTGTTACAGTAACATAACTTTGCTAAAAGCAAAAGTATGTGTCGCTACCAAAAAGTAATCTACCATAAGACGTACGTCACACTTTGCCAAACAGCCAAGCTTACGCTAAAATAACCTGATTTAACATTGAGAAAGGAATATTAATAATGCTGTCAAATGTTGTGGAGAAGAACTGTCATGTCGTCAGTGGTATAACTAGGCAACTAAGATTTAGAAAATTAGACTAAATTATAGAATCCAGTTACGAATAACGTCGACACGACGTCAATGAATTAATTAGGTAACTAAGATTTAGTCAATTCGACTAAATTGTATAGTCCAGTTGGCTACAATGGCCAATGGCACATGCTTTTTCCTGATGTCATAATTTTAAGGCTTGTTGGGTTTTATTTTATAAAAATGTCAGCCGGAAAAAAATAAGTAATAGGTCAAAGTCTCAAGTTAACGATAATTCATAGCTATTACAATCATTAAAGGAAAAAGTGTAACGCTCTCTAGATAAGTCTGAGCGTGAGAAAACTAGCTAACACAACTAACTAATATTTTTGACATTTGTCAAGTTAATATATATGTATATATATAAAACAGAGTATTTGCCGTAGGAATACGGTATTTTTGAAAAGCACGTTCTACAACAGTGAAATGCATAATAAGAAAGAACAAAAAGAAAATGTGTATTAAAACGTAGTGATTATATTCTCTTTGATGTGTATTTTCAATTTTCATTCTAACAGGTGGTTTAATATTTTACTACAGCCCTTTAATCTATAACAAAATAATTAGAAGTAGAATTTAAAAAACGTGAAGGTAATACATTTCTATGTTTTGTAATTTACAGAAGCAGCAGAAGCAGCGTATTCTAAATAACTTTGGGAAAAAATACAGAAACGATCATATTTAATATCGCATAATCGCAAGAAGCGTTATTAAATAGTCAAATTCAAACGTTTTGCATATTTCGTTTATTGTATAGCTAACATTTGTAGAAACTGTTGCCTGAAAGCGCCTACATTTTAGTTCCTTTTCTTTGAAAATGACCTGGGAGCATTTTCATAGACAATAATTTTGATGTTCGGAGAACAGCGACGATACGTAATAAGACCCTTACATAAGATAAAACGAAACGAGAAATGTTTTAACCTTTTAAAGTATAAATAAAACCCTTTCTTGAACGAATTTTAGAACTGAGCCTTCAATATTTTCCCTTTATCCGAATAAATTTAAGTTATTCAAATAGGCAAATATTCTTTGCAATATACAAAATAAAAAAAAAGTATACAAAATATAATAATAAATAAATATACCTGGACAAACAAATTGAATCTAACCCTAAAGTAAGCAAATTATATGCTTGTATTATGAGTGTTAGTCAACAATACTAATATGTACATAGAAATATGTACTTAGATAGATACCAGAATAAATTTAGTAAACACCCAGATCCGAAAACGCAAACATGTAAATGTTTATCACACAAATGCCTGCCTCCG
The DNA here is from genome assembly GCA_002245475.1 of Calephelis virginiensis. Lineage (NCBI taxonomy): Eukaryota > Metazoa > Arthropoda > Insecta > Lepidoptera > Riodinidae > Calephelis > Calephelis virginiensis. Next base: position 39,819 of record NJDC01001343.1, read on the forward strand.
TTGGGAATCGAACCAGAGCCTCGCGGTTGGTCAGTGTAGTTAGGCGTAACACTAGCCACTCGATCAACAAGTTATTTTTGTTTCAAATTGTTTCGTTTTCCAATAAGTCAAAAAATTCATCTGAAAACATTTGAAAGGATCGGCCAAAAATATTATATGAGAAACTACTGTAAATTCTCACAAAATAGACTATAAGCCAACTTGGCAAGTTAAATCCATGCCCAAAGCACGAGTGATTTGTGGGACCGACAATAGGCTCGTATTTGAAGAATTTAATAAAGAATGTGAAAGAATACGTATTGATTTTTTATGTGAGTGGTCAGCAAATAAGCACACGGCTCTCCTGATGGTAAGAGACAACCGTGGTCTATAGACACCATAGATGTTACAGGTGCATCTCTGTCCTATGGATGAGATGTTAGACCTATAGTGCAAGTCTACCGACTACTCTACCATCCGGTCCCGAACATGACAGAATCGTTATGGAGGCAGGAATAAGTAAAGCGATGGTTATCGGACAAGCTGGTGCACAGACAATTCTATTTTTTTATGTTTGAGAGTCATATTTTTATGTATGTCCATCGATTTTTCCTTCATTGTTGCTGCAAATTCATGAGAATTTGATTAGTATTCGTTAAAATACCTTGTAAGTATACTCATTAAGACGTTTAAATTTGCAAACTAGCGTTATAATTATCACAAACAAAACATTGATATCGTCTCTATATTATTTAATAGACTTAAAAAGAGGAAAGTTATATGTTTCAAGTTTATATTTTTTTTGATTGTTGAACGATTTTTTCATCACTTTTGTTGCCGATTCTACATTTTTGTTTTTAGTGCACTTTACGATTTTTCAAATTTGAACCAGCTAAACAAAACCACTAACTAACAAACATTGATACTCTCTGTATTGCTTAGCCAAATTAAAAAAGAGAGAGGTTACATGTATATGTATGTTTGATATCAATATTTTTGTGTATGTCCATGGATTTTTTTCCGAACGTTTTTGCTAGTTTGTTTTTCATTTTAGCTGCATGCTGTCTTTTTTAAATGAAACAAAAACAAAAGAGATGGAAAAATTTACTATTCCTATTTCTACTATTTATTTATTAGTCCGGGTATGTCAATTTGTGATCAAGGTTATTAGAATGATAGATTAAACGTCGTAGAAAGGTCGAGTACTGACGAATTTGACATCATTAAAAGTGTTTTGTCTTTTTCTGCTACTAATTTTGAAATAAGATAACGATTTTATAAAAATTGGTTTAGTGAATGTACACCAAAATTACAACAACTATCACTTTGTTATTTAACTGATTTAAAAAAAGATGGAGGTTACATGTGTATATGCTTGACGCCCATATTTTTAATGTATACCTATCCATTGGTTTTTCGTCATTTTTTTATATATAACAACATGTTTTTGATATGTTGCCATTGCCACCAAGTTAGGATCTAGTTATGATGTACTAAAATTACAAAAAAAATAACTACTGAGCTGAGAATTATCTCGAGCACGTCTGTTTTTGAATAACAAATTCCTTCAAAATCGGTTTATCCGTTCAAAAGTTAGCATTTCTAAATTATAAAATCCCGCTCCTACAATTCTGATATTAATAAAAACTAAAACAATATAATAATACCACGATAGAATTCAGTTTGAATCCATTGTCTGTGGCACTATAAAAAATTAAAACGAAACAAACTTCAGTCCAACATCTGGTGCAACATGGTTCTCGTATAAAAACGTAATTTTCTCCGAGATAAACAAGAGAATTTGAGTGTTACCACTCGTCTACAAAATGGCTTCATCCCGCCAGAATCGTTTCGCGTAAATGCCATTTTATATATGAAAATATTTCTCGTTCTATTTCGTGTTTATTTTTCAGATTTACGTAGACATCTGCTTTTACAGTTTTCTTTATAATATACAACATTCTATAGTAGGTAAGTCGGCAAATGTAATTAATACTAAAATATAAGACAGGTGCTTTTACAATTTTTATAATATACAACATTATATCGTCATTCGGTAAACTGGCAAATACTTATAACTAACTAGCGGCCAGCCCCGGCTTTGCACGGTTATGAAATATACATTCAAACCTTCCCCTGTAATCACTTTAATTTAATAAAAAAACTGCATCAAAATACGTTTCATTGTTTTAAAGATTTAAGCATACAAAGGGACATAGGGACAGAGGAAGCGACATTGTGTTATACTATGTAGTGATACTGAAATATATTTTTTGTTATCGGCAAACAAAAAATTAAATTTCGGGCCTCACTAATGGACATCATTTTCAAATTAATCCATCATTAATTAATAATTTTGTATTAAAAATATCGACTTATATACTGATTAATTGACGTCTAAACCCCGATTCCTATAATTAACGAACCGTAATCCGTTAGTAATGACCATTAGGTGGTTATCTAAAAGTAACGAAGTTCATAGTTACATAAAATGCTTTGAGCTATCAATAGACAACGAACGACCAAAGTTAGATTTTTACTATTACTAGTACGATAAACTACCGTTCGTAAGCAGAAACGACTAGTTTCTTGAATATTGCTTTCTGTTTTTGTACTGCTTACATATTTCCGAACAGTGAATACCAGTACGAGTGAGTGTAAAACAATCGCATAAACTACTGCGGGTCGGCCCCTCGCGGGAATAAATAAGGCCATTAGACTATATTGTTTTTGATTGGCTTATATGAAAGCATACATAATATAGATTCAAAAGTATGTAAAGATGTTGAAATGTTAACCTATTTGCAATGTTACATATTCATGTTTAAATTATTAAACCAATTGTAATAAAATTAAACTCGTGCCTAGTCAGATACGGTTTTTATGTCAACCCTCGATCTTCAATGAATCCGATATTTTCCATTATAGAGAAAGAACTCCACAAATTTATTCATGGTAATATATAAATATAGTCTATTGTTGTCTATTTAGTCTTAGTATTTAGTTTAGTCTATTGTTGTGGTAATGAGGTTATTTCAAAGTTAACCAATATGATGAGAATATTTCAGTTGTTGAACTAAATGAAAAGCTTTATGATAAATGTAGGTCTGTGCAAGAACAGAAAGTTTTGATCTCTTTTCAAGTGTCTTAGATAATTTTGCTTGAACATTATTATTATTTTAGAATTAGAAAGAGGTGTAGCCAGAACAAATGTAAGAGTTAATAGTAGATGATGCAGAATGAAATACAAGTGAATGCCGAATGGAGTCAGTAACAAGTGAATGAAATTTAGAGGTTAGGTCTTGGTAGAGGTTTTAGCAGTAATATAAGGTAGGCCTCAGATATAGCAAGGAGTGGGAGTAGTGTGAATGGAACGCTAGGTAGGCAAATATATATAAACAAAAAAATAAGAATTTTCTTATGAACCTATTTATTCTTAACAACGACCACCTGAATTGGTTTCTTAAAACAAGATAGAAGAAAAAAATTCCTTTTAAAATAAAAATAAAATTAACTCTTAATTCGTTGTCACTCAAAAATGAGTTAATATAAATTTACCAGGTATTTTTTGGTCTAGAAGTCATTTTTTTATCAGCAGTACCTGTTAAAATAAATGACGCTCAGGTTTTATTAAGTACCTAAAAAAAAGTTTAAAAGGCCTGAAAGGTTAAGCCAAATTTTGACCCAATGCCCGTGCACTTCTTAGCTTCATCCACCAGTGTAGGGTAATTACCCTTGCACCCACTGCACCGAGGTTGGAATAAGTTATAAAAAAGTCAACAATTTTGCCAATAGTGCTAAAATGAACAGTAGTATGATAAATCAGTTACTTAAATGTTTGGTCTAATTCTAGATAATATTTTTTATTATTTTTTTAATTAATTCCAGAAACCCAGCTATTGTATATTTGCCAAAATGTTCGTTAGTATTCATTATACACACCATTTGTCGATGAACTTTTCTTTTAGATAAAATTTTTCAAAATGTGAAACAACTATTTACTTTATAAATATCTACTTTAAATTATGTATGTTATGAGTATTGTATCTATAATTATCTATTCATAATTTATATGGTATCCTATGTAGTTATATAACTAATAAAATAACTCAGTATAAAAGAACTCAGTAATATATTGTTACTGAGTTATTTTATTTGTATGTGTATTCAAATTCAAATTTTATTTGTTTTGTTTTCGGTTTTTTTGTTTATTTGGTACCTACATATTTGATCTCTGTTAGTCTAAAGGTTGACTTGGAGAGAATGCATTTAGCATTAAGTTCGCCTTTTGTACTCAGATTTTTTTGGTTTGTGTACAATAAAGTTTAAATAAATATTTTAATTTTTTTATCATTACAATTACATTAATTAACAATGTAATTTCAACCTTCAAAAACATAGAATTCGGTAAAAGAGTCGGTGCAGTAAAAGCCAAGTTACGCAGGCGAAGCTGCTTGAAACTGCTAGTATATTATATAAGTTTTAGTTTACACCCATAAAAAAGATTAAATATTTGTTTGACAATTATTATTTGCCATTTTTTCTGAAATGTGTATTCAATGACTAGCGCCGTTCAACTGAACTTTGGGTTCTGAATTGAAAAGAAGCATCGGGTGTATGAATTTTGATTGAAGATGTCAAAACGGGATTCATAAGGGAATTTCGCATGTACGTGGCGGACCTAAACGTCTGTAGAAATGCGTCCAGACTAATCTGACAGTATGAAACGAGTTTCACTCTTGATATTACTTTCGTTGAAAGGAGATAAGGCTAACTTAAATTTAGTTTAGTACGTACACTGCAGAAATACCACCAACAGTTGTAGAATTTGTTTTAATAAAGTATATTCATGCTCATATCCCCGCAGGGGTAGGCAGAGGCACAAACAGGGCACCCACGACAAGCCGAAGACACTAGGTCCCACAATGTGATAGGTGGCAAGCCTATCGTCAACCGGGCACATATTCAATCCCGGGCAACGTTAATTTTATTAGAAAATTGAAAATATTCATTTTCTATTTTTTTTGTTGCTCGACCCGGGGATCGAACCCAGGACCTCAAGAAGTCAAGTCCGTAGCCGGACCGCTAGACCACAGAGGCGATAATTGTCTTAATCATCATGCCTTTAATTATAAGCTTCATTCATTTATTTCAGAAGTTATTTATAAGATGTCTAAAGACAAGTCATGTGCCTTTAAACCTTATACCTACTCTATGGAAACCGTTTTGTTCTAGTGAATTAAAATTGATAAGGTGATATACAGACATTTTCTAATTTGACGGCTTTGTGGTCTAGCGGTCCAGCGTCGGACTTCACTTCTCAAGGTGCCAAGTTCGATACCCGGATCGGGCAAAAAAAAAAACTAGAAAATGTGTATTTCTTGTTTTCTAATAAATATAAGGTTGCCCGGGATTGGATTTGTGCCCGGTTGGCGATAGGCTTGCCACCTATTACATTGTGGTACTCAGTATATTCGGCTAGTCGTGGGTGCCCTAGTTGTGCCTCTGTCTACACTTCGGGGATATGGGCGTGAAGATACTTTGATCCGTCAAAATGATTGTATACCTTATGACTCAAGTGTGTAAAATCGATTTCGTAGAGTACATGTAACCTTAGCTGCGTAATTTACACGTTTATTTTTAAGACATTAAAATAAATCCTATAAATGCTATAAAAATCAGCTTACGGATAAGCCGTTTTATTACTTCATCAAATTGTCATAAAAGCCCTTTAAAATGTTAGTATAGTGCTACCAACCTATCGATGCAGTAATTGAAATCGGAACTGAACCATTATTTCGTGAAACATAACTAAAAGTATTTGCTCCGAAAATTAAATTCACGCAACTAATTTTATTATTATTAACTATATAAAGACCATTACCGCATTACAAGATCTCAAATCTTGATTGGGCAAAGCATGCCAAAGCAAATCGCTAGGCGTACAGATAGGCGTTATTCTTAGCATTTAAGCCAAGATAGTGAATCAGACTTCCGAAGTTAAATATCTACTAAATAAAATTCTCAATCAAAAACTTTAAACGTCACACTACGACGACATTTTTACTGAACACTTAAGTTGGCCGCACTTTACCTAAATTACCTAAGTTTTAGTTGGATGTTTTTCGCCTTTCAGATTAATGTCTAGTTGTTATTATCAATATCAAATCAAACAAGAATGTGTTTTTTTATTTATATAATAAAAAGCTAATTTTCTAATAAATCTATACCTGATACCTATAGGCCAAATTTATTTTTGTAGTTGATTTTTGTAGATTATACTCCTAATCTATTTTTTAGTTCGTTTAGAAATTAGCGTAAACTTGAAAAGTAGAAAAAAAATAAATAAAATAATAATTTAAGTTCAAATGAAACAAACTTTACAATGTTTGATTAAGATAACATCCCTTTTAATTATTACATTACACGTATTCATTCAACGATTTGTAAAGTCATAATTAATAAAAAACAATAATTAAACTAGCTGTCATTCATTTTCATCGATATGGTACATTTTTATTCACTAATATCAATTATTATTAATTTTGATTTTAATTTGCCAATTAATTTAAAAACTTTGATTATTTAAAAATTATAATATTAAAATACTTTACCTGCTCCAGTAGCTGTGTGCAAGCGTTGAACAACATCTGAAAATAAAAATTAACTTGTTATTTTATATAATATCAACTGAAGAAAGAAAAGAAAAAGAAGAATCAAAACATAATTGAAACAACAAGTCAACAACACTTGTGCGCGTCACAGGGAGAAATTGAGGGTGAGAAATCCCATTAGGGAGCGTTTGGCGCAATCGGATTAGAAAATCTTACACACATCAAATCTTCACACACAAAATGCATGCAATGAATACCTACCATACAAAAATGTATGTATTCCATTTTAATTAAGATAACTTTAAACTAAATTTGTATAAAGTATCGTTATCGTCAGAAGCTCGGTCGCGTCTAACTTTGCGGCGAGCCGCGCCCCTACACGCTACTTGTACTGAATCTCTACCCCTATTCCAGGCTTTGGGAGGCGGAATTTCCTTAATACTAAAGAGCTTACATCAAAAGGTATCCTTCAATGAAAAACGTTCTTTAAGCCCACACAGTAGAGTATAAAATGAAAATCTCCAAGAAATATCTAGGACCTTTCAAAGTCTGTCAAGTGCAATTGAGTACCCGGGGATGCTGCGCAAAATAGGAACACGAAATATGAACGAGACTGCGAGGCGCTGGCGGGTGGGGAGGGTGTGAACAGATAGGAGATATTTGAATAGACATCGTTGACTCTTTCCCCCGGCTCACGGGGTGAAGTGAGCCTGGGCTTGTAGTGAAAGAACCACGCTCGACAGTACAAATCGGCAATGTATATTGTACAACAAATGTGCAGTTTCCATCACTGCTTTTATCAAGACCCCGTTTGTTTTCCGAAAAAAACAAAAGGAGCTCAGGATAATTGAATTTGTTCTCATTACATTATCTTAGAAGCAAGATGTTCTAAAGAAATCTCAATTGGACTTTTTACTGCCACAATTTACTTTGTTTTGTTTTGTATTCAGTGCATATAAAATTATTTATCGCGCAGAAGGTTAAAGTATTTACATAACTGACTTATACCTTTGTCAGATGGCCTTGTCAGATAAAGTAAATTACATTTTACATTTACAAAAATAAGCATTCTGTGACTTGACATATTATTTTTTACACAGATACGGTAGGTACATGGTAGTACCATTTAAATAATGCGCTTCGGCTTTACACTTTTTAGTCTTTTTACACTTTATACTTTTAATTTTAAGTTGGTTGGCTGACCTAAACTAAATTTAAACGAAATTATTATTTTGTAGTAACAACTCTATATAGATATCTTGAAAAAAAATTTGGAGTTCTGAAGCTTGACGAATGATACTATACTTTATTTTTTTATAATGCACTACATTATTTATGTTTACATTATTTACCTTTATGTTTTTTTTTCAAAAAATATAATGACGAAACATTTTTTTTAAATACACATTTTTTCAAAAATGTATAGCAAATTGCATTTTATCCAATTGTACTTTAATGAAAAAATGTTATGAATATGGCAAAATATACAGTAAAACAATATGGACGGTTTGAACGTTAATGTAACAGTTTACATCATGCGACTATCTATATCCCACGGAGGCGCTGGCTTATTAATTTCCTAGGCTCTTCAGCGCTCATGTCATATCCTTCACCAAAATCTAGTCTGTTCCTGTACTTAAATTTACTAATATCGGTTAAACCATCTTAACTTAAAAACGATGCGTAGCTACACACTCAGGTTCATTTTAATAATATACAGTAGAGACTATAAACCTACCAAATTTAATTATTAATAAATAATAATATTAGAATAATAAAGTGTGGCCAGAGATTTCGTGCTATTTTTTTGCAGTTGTGCACTTGTTTATCATTTTACTTACGGCTGGTTATTTATACGAATTGAAATCTCAAAGACGAGCCCAATGTTATTAGCTCACCGATAGGCTGGTAAAATATTAAACTACGGTTGTCCGTCATAGCTGCATAGCTCAAAATATTTTTGTGAATTATTACGTTTAGACAAATTATGATTGCTTTCAGATATTTATTTATAGATTACAGTTAGTTGATTGATGAAGAACTTTTTTCTTTAGCAACAAAGAAGCATTTTTCTATAGAAAACCTACCTATGTCCACGACTTCTTTTCAAATTAGTCAATTTTTGCTTTAATCGAGATATTTAATCGAGATTATAAAGTGAAGATTAAATTGCTAGTCTAGTTCACTAATGCAGTTATTTAGGCTCACTGATATAGGCCTCACCTAGATTAGAGTGCTTTGCCAACACCGTATTTCCGTTTGGACTAGAACATCCCTGTAAACCTCATATTGGCGAAGCACTATTAACATCTCGGGTGTCTGTAAATGTTTTTAGTAACAGGAAATCCGTCCTTGAATTTCATTCTTATAAGTTCCTTTTGTAATGAAAAAATAACAGCCTCCTGCAGCAAAATCTCATAGAGAACATTCAGAAGTTAATATGTAACCGTCCGTATTCCCGGAGCTCGTTTACGTTCCGGTGTTATAAGATTTTTACTTCCCTGTCTAACTATGGAACTTACAGACTCGTTTGTAGAGGAGAATCGTGGGATCATTTGAATTTTAAAAGTTGGCACCGAATCAGTTGCTTCTTTCAAGTTGCAAATGAGTTACAATCTCTTTGTGATTGTTCTCCTGACATTTTTACAACTAACCATGATCAAAAAACTTTGTATAAAGCGTAATTCTTGCTATGATAAAAGTGCATACTTTCGAGGTGCTCCCTTTGCTCTCCAAGTCTAGATCTGATGATAGAATTTCTGGTAAATCGAGAAAATACTCGTTTTTGTTTAAGTTGTTGACTTATAGAAATATATGTGATTTTTTCGGAATTTTTGGCACTTAAATTATTATGTAAAGTACATAAGGTTATAATAAGTTCTTTAAAATGCTACTTACCATTATACTTTTAATTTTGTTTCGATTTTCAAAGTAGTAATGCTTGAAATATGTATACGGAAAAATATATTTTTCCATCCTTACTTTTTCTTCTTTTCCGTGAACCTGAAATATCAAGATAAACTGGTATTAAAAAAAGGATCTTCACACCCATATCCCCGAAGATATAGGCAGAGGCAGAACCAGGGCACCTACGAATAGTCGAAGACACTAAGTTCCACAACGTGATAGGTAGCAAGCCTATCGCCATTCAGGTACATATCCAACAACAACATTGTTTAAAAAAAAACACATTTTTTATTGCCCGACCCGGCGATCGAACCAGGAACCTCATTAAGTCAAGTCCAACGAATAAAAGCTAGACCACAGATTATTACTAGCATTAACATAAAATAGATAAAGAGTATATTTGTATGTATGTCCCATTTTCATGTCAAACCACTACTAAAACTTTTGTAATTAATTTAATCGTAGAAATATTAGACCTTCGAGGAGAACATAGTCAGCTATTTATTTTCATGTCTCAAATGTTTATTGTGGGACGTTTTAATAAGTTTGTTAGGTGGTATCGAATTTTTTTAATGTCATAACTATGTTATACAAACGCAAGAAATAGTTTTCCACTTTTCTTTTCTCTATCTAACTCGCTCCACTCCCTATTTCTCTCTCAAATGCGCATTATATAATCAAGATAGGTACCTAATTGTTAATTTGAAATTAAATCATCTAGACGCATGTACAGAAAATGGGAATAACTGACACATCTGTTAGCATAGCTACTTTTTTTTTAAGTTAATTTGCCCCATTCTGGGGCCGGCTAAGACCTTTAGGCCATGCTGCCACGTCTTCCGTAATAATAAATTCTTTTTCATATTAAAATTTTAAATTCATTACTTGAGTTTCTTAACATATTGTCTTCCCCTTTTAAAAAATCATTTCCTTCGCTAAGACAAAGCTTATTTGAGTCCTTCAATACGTCTTTAGTTTTAATTTCTTGAAGTTTACATATTATGTTTCTCCGTTAATTTGTTTTATAGTACGTCACATCCTTGAATTACGATTATTTTCACACAAATTATAAAACTAAAATTCTGAACACCAAAATCATCTTCTTTCATGTTGGCGCCAAAACTTCTACGACAGTGCAAAAAGTATTTTTAATATTCTTTTTTTTTTACCTCTATATTTTATACTAGTCTTATATTATGTAATAAACCCTCATCATTTTTTCCTAACGCGCCAATAGAAGTATAACTTCAAAAACAAAATAGTACAAAATGTAGATGCATAAATTCCAATTTCGTAATCTTCGAACTCGACTCGACTATTCGACTCAACTCTTCGAACTTCAATCCAACTTTAAACCATCAATATCATGTTGGTTTTGAAACATAAAACCAGCAAAATTGGTCGAATCGTGTGGTAATTATAATGCCACATACACAAACACACACACACACACACACACACACACAAATACACACACGCACCCCATTGCTTGTTTGTTTATTTGCTAGCAAAGGGGGGTGCTTTTCCGTCAAGGGTTCATAACACAAATATATGTTTAATAATATACATTCATGTATAATATATTGCAGTCAGTCATAACAACAGATTGTTAGGATTACCTCGGTCAGCCGTGTAAGGCTGACAGCGATAAATCCTTGTGTTGTCTCAGGGCCAGCCATGTGGAATCCACAGATAATTCCCCGCGTCGAACTCATATACTTGGTTTACAGATATTGTTTATTTCACGTTTGTGCTATTTCAACTAACTACTTAGTCCAATTTTTATTTAACTTTTGACA
>NJDC01001343.1:52801-106941 GCA_002245475.1 Calephelis virginiensis
ACTTTTATAGTGTCAAAAATAGTGAATTGGCGCTTAAAACATTTACTTTAGAGCGCAATATTTCATAGTAATCATGGAACGGGGGAGTGCGCTAATTGGCTCTTCTGGCTGACTAAGTATGGGGCCTTTAGTTGTTGACTTATAGAAATATATGTGATTTTTTTCGGAATTTTTGGCGCTTAAATTATTATGTAAAGTATATAAGGTTATAATAAGTTCTTTAAAATGCTACTTACCATTATACTTTTAATTTTGTTTCGATTTTTAAGGTAGTAGTGTTTGATATATGTATACGGAAAAATATATTTTTCCATCCTTATTTTTTCTTCTTTTCCGTGAACCTGAAATATCAAGATAAACTGGTATTAAAAAAAGTATCTTCACACCCATATCCCCGAAGATATAGGCAGAGACAGAACCAGGGCACCCACGAATAGTCGAAAACACTAAGTCCAACAATGTGATAGGTGGCAAGCCTATCGCCAACCAGGTACATAACCAATTCCGAGCAATGTTGTTTTTTTAAAAAAAAAATAACACATTTCCTTATTGCCCGACCCGGGGATCGAACCAGGAACCTCCTTAAGTCAAGTCCTACGAATAAACGCTAGACCACAGATTATTACTAGCATTAATATAAAATAGATAAAGAGTATATTTGTATGTATGTCCCATTTTCATGTCAAACTACTACTAAAACTTTTGTAATTAATTTTATCGTAGAAATATTAGACCTTCGAGGAGAACATAGTCAGCTATTTATTTTCATGTCTCAAATGTTTGTCGTGGGACGTTTTAATAAGTTTGTTTGGTGGTATCGAATTTTTTAATGTCATAGCTATGTTATACAAACGCAAGAAATAGTTTTCCACTTTTCTTTTCTCTATCTCCCTCTCTCCACCCCCCATTTCTCTCTCAAATGCGCATTATGTATTCAAGATAAGTACCTAATTGTTAATTTGAAATTAAATCATCTAGACGTATATACCGAAAATGGGAATAACTGACACATCTGTTAGCATAGCTACTTTTTTTAAACTAATTTGCCCATTTCTGTGGCCGGCTAAGACCTTTAGGCTATGCTGCCTCGTCTTAAGTATAAACAAATTCTTTTTAACAGTCATAAGTCATTTCAGGTTATAAGTCGCAAGTCATAGGTCATAAGTCAGTCATGTCAGGGTCTTAAATAAAGCGGTGCCCTTTTTACTCATGCTCATTTCGTGAGATTTGACGGTAACGAGGAAAGACACTATACATTAATTTCTTCATAAATATTTTACTTGTGCACTTGAACTAAACAAAATTGAATTAATTGCCACCTAAATTAACAAATTTTGCTTATAATTTAATTTACACGAAAATCAATAATTACAAAAAAAACAACGACCATCTTCTTTCAGGAAGGCGCCAAAACTCCAAATGAAACTATGTTAATCAGTACAATGCAACCAAATTATCTGTTCAGAAACATCGTCACTAGTTTGACATTTAGTATTTCTGTTTAATAATTTAACGTAGAAAATAGCAATAATAATAAAAATAAAATAATACAAAATGTAGATGCATAAATTCCAATTTCGTGCTCTTCGAACTCGACTCGACTATTCGACTCGACTCTTCGAACTTCAATCCAACTTCATACTATCAATATCATGTCGCTTTTGAAACATAAAACCAGCAAAATTGGTCGAATCGTGTGGTAATTATGATGCCACACACACACACACACACACACACACACACACACACGCACGCACGCACACGCACACGCATACGCACACGCACACCATTGCTAGTTTGTTTATTTGCTAGCAAAGGGGGGTGCTTTTCCGTCAAGGGTTCGTAACACAAATACATGTTTAATAATATACATTCATGTATAATATATTGCAGTCAGTCATAACAACAGATTGTTAGGATTACCTCGGTCAGCCGTGTAAGGCTGACAGCGATAAATCCTTGTGTTGTCTCAGGGCCAGCCATGTGGAATCCACAGATAATTCCCCGCGTCGAACTCATATACTTGGTTTACAGATATTGTTTATTTCACGTTTGTGCTATTTCAACTAACTACTTAGTCCAATTTTTATTTAACTTTTGACAGTTGACAATTTATACCGCCTTAATATTATAGCCGTCTTTTTTATTCGCATTTTTATAAAGTAGAGTTTTGGCGCCATTGTGAAAGAAGATGGTTGTATGTTTTTCGTAATTATTGAATTTGGTGTTAAATATGAGTAAAATTGGTTAATTTAGGTGGGAATTTGTTTAATTTTGTTTAGATAAAGTGCACAAGGGAAATAGTTATAAAGAAATTAGTGTATCGTGTATTTCCTCGCTGCCGCCAAAGCTCATTAGATGAGCTTGAGTAACGAAGCCACCGCTTTACTCAAGAGCCTGACATGACTTTGTAAATAGTGACTAATGACTGAAATAAAGACTTAATTCCTGTATCTGACATTGACTAAATAAGTCGTGAAAAATGAACGCAAGCCACGCAGACGACATGGTGCTCCCTACTCCTTCAATAGCTAGGCTAAAGTAGCTGTTACGTATTTGTGAGACGTACGCGGAGGTACATGGTTTAATGTATAACTCGAAGAAGAGTGAAATTATGTATTATACATATAATTATATTATTCTTATATCTAGGGCATCGAAACAACAGCCGCGCTATGTGCCACCCGTGTGTCTTAATAATACCTTTGAAGGTCGTGAAGAGATTTAAGTATCTAGGCCATATCGTCACGAGCGACCTAAGGGATGACGAGGATATTGAGAGAGAACGTAGGGCGTTGGCGGTGAGGGGTAACATGCTTGCCCGCAGATTCGCAAGGTGCACTGCAGATGTAAAAGTCACTTTATTCAAAGCATTCTGTCAGTCTTTCTATACCGGTGGTCTGTGGGTGTCATATATGCGCCGGGCCAACGATGCCCTACGAGTTCAATGTAACAATGCCTTTAGGATGCTGTTGGGGCTGCCGTGGCGCTGTAGCGCCTCTCAAATGATAGCAGATGCGCGCACGGACGACGATTTCGCTTTGGTGCGTAAAAAAGCCACATCTCTGCTACAGCGCCTACGTACCAGCGACAACAGCATCCTAGGGATGATTGCTGCCAGGCCTGACTGCTCTATACAGCATCACTGGATAGAGACTGCAGTAGGGTTAATTAAGTAGGTCATTTATTTAATATCAGATGTACACTAACTATACTAACGTAGTTTATAAGGCAATAATTGTTACTAACACATTACACAACAAATACTATGGTCTGAAATAAAATTATTATTATTATTAGTATAAAAGAAGAAGAAGATTATAAAGTACTATCTCTTGCCCGCGTCTTCGTACACACGATTAAAGTGGTTTTTCGTGTTTGTTGCTGGAAAATAATGATTTCCTGGAGTAAAATTATATTCTCAATATTTACTTATCCTTCATTTGTACATCTTATATGAACAAAATTGTACAAATTGCTAACAAAATTGAATAATTTTACTCAAATTGTTAACAAAACTTAATAATTAAGAATCTTTTCTCTATATCCCGCCAAAAAACTCGGAAAATAGTATACGCGACAGTATATATTATAGGCTTTCGTCAAATAATAAAGTTTCAATTTCATTCCTTTTCATCACAAATATATAGTTTGTAAGGATAATTTGCAAGGATATTAGGTGGGATGTTTGGATGTTTAGATATAGATTTAGATTTAGAGAGAGGGCAAATTATTTTTAACTTCCTACGAAAAAATGTCACAAACAGAAATACATGAAACTTATTAAACCCTTTTTTCCATCAGGAATAAAATAAACTATTAAATAAATAAGTAAATAATAAAATAAACAGTTCAACGTCCAACTTTACTCAAACTAATCAAACTATGTAATATACACTAGCCTCTGCTCAAACTAACCCGATTTCAATAAAATATTTGAAAAAAAGGCCGAGCGTGGATATTACAGTAATTATTTTGCAAACAAGGACCCGGGACCTGAAGTAACCATTTAAATTAAAGAAAATATTTATTCAGGGTACAGTTTCTTTGTCACGTCTCTTTTTCCGAAAGTTGAGGTAAGATTAAGAATTTCACTAAACAACCCATGTCATTGTTTACTATTTATTTTGGTAGCTCTAAAATACAGTTAAAAGGTTGATTTCAGAAGGTAATATGCTTAACCAGGATAAGGAGCAAATACGTTAGTAAAACATTTTTTAGCTTAAAACGAAGGAAAATTTTATAGCTTTTAACTCTTATTGACTAAAGTCTTGATTTTAATTCTTGTAAGGACGACGTAATCACTATCAATCTTTTAATATATCTACCAATCTTTTCAATTCTTGTTCGTGTTTAAAAATTAGTAAATTGATTGGTATAAGTTTGACGAAATTGCTGATGAAATTCACACTCCTTTCTACGAAGATGCAGACAGAAGTACATCCAGAGCACCCATAATTTGCCGGCGGTACTTGGTCCCACAATGTGATAGGTAGCAAACCTATCTCTAACCAGGCAATACAATACAACAAAGTATTGTGGGTTAGATATTTATGATACCGTGCGTAACTCAAAAACGCAAATACTAATGAAGCGGCTACTGGCTAAACGAAGGACTAAGCAGAAAACGGTGACTTCCGAATTCATAAATTACAAAAAAAAAAACATGCGGAAAATAAATATGATAAAAATATTCCCGGGGAGTAAAAATATCCTTAGAATACGTCACAAATATGGATTATAAGCAGATAAAAGTAGGCTTCCAAAGCCCCGGAAAGTGATGTTGACAGCAATGATTAATTACTTTCTATATTGCTGAACCACAATGTTATAATATTCGTTCTTTAAGTACCTACATATCAATTTTGGGATAATATTCAAAATACGGTTTAAAATCTTCATAACATCCTTCATTATAAAAATGTATGCAACAGAAAAAATTCAGCGAGAACCGAAAGGTTTGGGTTTAAATCCTATTAGATTTTTTCTTGGAAAGTTGGTTTATTGTAATAAAACTGGTAGTTTTGTAGAGTCGCATTCTATAAGCGTTTTAAATTGCAGAAAAATAGTCTCATTATTGTGACGCTTAGTGCTATCTATATGATCTGATTGAGAATTTTATCTAAAAACTAGTATTTCGCGCGGCGCGGGCTGCGAACGCGTGTGATCCGCCGCCCATGTAGAGTGTTGTCCAGTATGGCTAGTTTTTGTTACACTTTTAGTTTTGTTTTCTTTCAGTAAAGAATGATGAAAAATTGTGTTTGCTTGAAAGGAGGTTATCAGTAGTAGTTTGAGTTCAACCTCTGTCAAAGTTCAGCTCGCGGTACTTCAGACACCCTTTGGACATTGAAGTCGAA
The DNA here is from genome assembly GCA_002245475.1 of Calephelis virginiensis. NCBI lineage: Eukaryota > Metazoa > Arthropoda > Insecta > Lepidoptera > Riodinidae > Calephelis > Calephelis virginiensis. The sequence goes on from NJDC01001343.1 coordinate 58,159, forward strand.
ACTTAAATCTATATTTCCCATAGGTGCATTCTGCATATAGATTTCGCAAAATTCCATCAAGTATAGTAAGGGATGGTGAAGTCTTTTGTCGCTTGATGGTACTTATTCAAGTGTATTTAGAGTTCAAACTCATTCATCACTATTCATCAGGCATTGTACCAAATTTATGGAAGACCGCTTTAGTACATCCGATCCCTAAAAAAAGTAACCGCTCGGATCCGTCCAATTACCAACCTATAGCTATAACTTCCTTGTTTTCCAAAGTTTTAGAATCCATAACAAACTGACAGCTCTTAAGGTACCTAGAGGAGCACCAGCTGTTAAATGATCGTTAGTACGGTTTCCGTCGTGGTCGTTCAGCTGGTGATCTTTTAGTTTACTTAACACACCGATGGGCGCAAGCAGTCGAAAGCAAGGGAGAAGCGTTGGCTGTCAGTTTGGACATAGCGAAAGCCTTCGATAGGGTGTGGCACAAGGCGCTTCTATCGAAGCTTCCTTTTTACGGTCTTCCTGCGAAATTATGTATATGGATCACTAGTTTTTGACGGGGCGTAGCATCAAGATCGTTGTCGACGGTGTGTGTTCGGAGTCCAAACCTGTCAATGTTGGTGTTCCCCAAGGCTGTGTGATTTCTCCTACTTTGTTTTTTCTGCATATCAATCACATGTTGCAAATTAGTGACACTCATTGCTATGCAAACGACACTACTGGGGAAGCCTGATACTTTGGCCGACATAATATATTGCGGGAACATGTCATCGAGAGCCGGAAACAACTTGTGTCTAAAATTGACAATCTTTTGTCTGAAATTTCGTTTTGGAGCCAGCAAAATCTGGTGCAAAAACAAACAGCCTGCCTTGGTATACTCGGCGTTGACATTTCGAGTAATGTTCAATTTCGTGGTCATCTGGAGGAGAAGGCTAAAATAGCCTCTAAAAAACTTAGTGTGCTCAGTAAAGCGAGACAGTATTTCAAGCCGGCCCATCGCTTACAACTATATAAAGCGCAAATTTGGCCTCATATGGAGTACTGTTCTCAACTCTGGGCAGGGGCTCTACAGTACCAGCTCCGCATTCAACGTAGAGCAATTCGAATTGTCAATGACCGGGCAATTACCAATCGGCTTGATTCTTTAGCGTTGCGTAGAGATGTTGGGTCACTCAGTGTTCTCTACCACATCTATCATGGGGAATACTCTGAGGAGTTGTTTGGTTTAATTCCAGCCGCTGATTTCCACCTTCAGACATCGCGTCAGAGCTTAAGGTATCATGCCCATCGTCTCGATGCGTGGCGGTCTACAATTATGCGATTCCGAAGACATTTTTTACCCCGTATAACACCTTGTGTATTCCCAAACGATTATGACTTAGGAACCTTCAAGAAAAGAGCGTACTCATTCTTTAAAGGTCGGCAACGCATCTGTGATACTCCAGGTGTTGCGGATGTCCGTGGGCGGAGGTGATCACTTTCCATCAGGTGACCCACTTGCTCATTTGCCTCCTCTTCTATAAAAAAAAATTCAAGCTACTCATATCTCCTGCTGCAGCTGAGCTGTAAGCAGCTCGCGAGTAGCACCTAGAGCTCACAGTTCGGCCTGCGGCCTCACTGTGAGCTCACGGTTTGATCTACTTCTTTAGACATTTAAATCGATACTCAAATATATTTTTCCAAATAAGCGCTAATCTTTAAAATTGAAAATTCAGCAGAAATGGGTTTTTCAACAACAGCCATTTTGTTTTTGAAATAAGATAAATTTTCATGAGGCTCTGGTAATTGCCACCTAGGCTCTATAAAATAGCTTTATCTCGATCGCACTACTTGTTTTGGTTTTGGCAGGCCGTTGCCAAGCTTTTAAACAACTAAAGGTAGCTCAAGGGAAATTATGTGTATGAGCTCAGCACGTATATTTATCATAGGCTTAAGCAAGGTGCGGCTTCAGCAGATTTGCACTTTGCGGCGGGAAGCCGCGGCTCGCATGATTACCAAAATTATCATTAGGTCGTATCAGACTCTCACATCAGGCGGACTCAGTATCAAATCATAATCAAAGCATCAACAAATAATCAATCAATAAATTAATCAAATCATTTAATAAGTCGCGTCATTCATTAACTAAATAATAATCAATAATTTTAATAAAATTTAATCATAGTTTTAAATATAATCAATATCAGTGCGTAATTATATAATTATTTGCAAGTTTTAAGATATTTATCATTTTTATTTAATTTCTTATAATTGATCATCATCATTATCAAAATTCTATAGGAAGCTTGCGAAAGCCCCTTCATTATGCATTATGTTCTTTTAAAGTAAACGCTATCGGAAGACATAAGATTTTTTATTGCATTATTGCTGTAACAGATTTTCAACAATAACTTCCGGTTGCCATCTTAGATTTTAAAATGGTTGCTAAATTTGAAATCAGCATCCTCGTTTCTGTCTCAAAATACAACAATATGGTCATTTTATGAAAAGGTTTAGAAAATAGCAATTTTTCAGAAAATGTTGTTTTGGATGTCCGCCATTTTGTTTTCCAAATTTTCAACTTTTTTTAAATTTCTAGCAATTGCCTAATAAACTTTAAAAAATGGCAGTGTCCCAGACTCTTTCCGTCTCTTGCTTAAACTGACCTCTGGTCATTTTTTTACCAGATACAGGTGGCTTAGCAAAAATTTCATAGTTCTCACTTTTTAATTAAGCTTTATCTAAAATATACAAAAGATTTATTTTAGGTCCAACGTAGCGGTTTTTCATTAATTACTTCCGGTATCTTGGATTTCAAAATGGTCGCCAAATTCAGAATCAGTGCCCTCGTTTATATCTCAAGTGATACCCATATCGAGTATATCTATAACGGTTAAGAACCCTAATAAAATGTAAAAAAAAAACATCGTTGTATGGCGGACATCTTGTTTTTCGCAATTTTGAAATTTTTTCACAAGTTCTGGTAATTACCACCTGGGCTCTTTTTACCAGATCACAATACAATTTCACAATATCGTTCTTACTTTTAAAATTTATCCTATCCCATGGCACAAATTTTTGTACGCCAGCACCGCCGTAGCGGCTTTTCAATTATAACTTCCGGTCGCCATCTTAGATTTGAAAATTAATAAAAAAATCGAAATCCCCGCCCCCGATCACCCCTTAAAAGTCGTGTTTGGCGACTTGACCCGAAACTTTCAAAAATTTTTAAAAATATAAAAAAATGGCCGCCATTTTCACAATGGACGCAAGTCTCCATCTCGAACCGTTTAAAATCTACAGAATTTTCAAATTTGTATGGCGGCCATCTTTTTTCCATTACATTTTGGATTTTTTTCTTAAAATTCAACGAACTCTTACTAAACCGATCAATAATTGCTAAGAAAGCTAATTTCTAGCTATAACGGTTCAGACGCAATAGGCGAATCAATTTTGTATGGCGGCCATCTTGTTTCTGCCATTTTGGATTTTTTCATACAACTTTTGGCAATCGCCACCTAAAAGAGGAAAAATGGCGCTAAAACGATCCCGCTAAGTGTCACCGTTTCGGCGGGTCTTCCACCGACTTTTTACCATGTCTACATTTCCAAGATTTCGGATTTTTCAGGGTGGTTTGAGAGCATCCGACGACGTCAACACCGTGATTCTAGCGCGACGGCATCTGGGAGAACAATTCGGGATCAGTCAGTCAGTCATAAGTGGGTGTCTAAGTTTATTTTATCTAAAAAATAACAGTGTCAATATTTTGACAATCACATACATGTTTTCAGAAACTGACAGTAGAATAGCGTTTAATAAAATATAGTGTAGTTTAGTTACGATTCTGACTACTGGACGAATAAGCTCAAATTATAAAGTATTATGCACACAACGCCAGTTACTGGCACACAACTCCATTATCATAACAGATTAGTACGAAAAATGTTTTAGTTAAGACTTGAGAAAATAGGAATAGCGTTAATGTTTATTTTATATAAAAATTAACGCTATTCCTAAGTGTGGAAAAGGGCCTGTTATTAGGAATTTAATTAAATAGTAACATTTAAAAAAATCAACATTTTGCTTTTGGTATCGACAATTAAGAACACAGTTTTTTTACAGTATAACAGGTTTTTTACTTTTTTAACTAAATTTTAGTCCCAGTTAAAGGTACGTGACATTTATCTTGTGTAATCAATCGCAACTCCTAAATCAACTTAAACAGTAACAACTCCAAAAGTGACAACAAAAAGATAGTACATAGAAAAACCTGTATATTTTTGTTTTTTTTTATCCTTATTATTTTGTTGCTTTTTTAATCCCCGATGGAGAACGTGGGTTTTTATAAGGTTGGACGTGTTGGTGTGTCCATGTGTCTGTCTGTCTGTGGCTTCAAAACTTTTGAATTTTTTTTAATCAAGATGTTTCTCAGCTACATCAAATTAACGGTTTTGCAAGAGATTCATCAAATATTTAAAATTTTAGTGTGGTTTGTAATATTTAATGCCTAAAATGGACATTAAAAGTAAGAAAAAGAAACAAAATGCTTTAAAAAAAGGTCAACTTATTGATATTCGTTAGATAAAGATTGCGAACATTTGATTTTAAAATGAAAGTGACAAAAAATACTAACATTTATTGAGCTTTGATTTGTTATTTTTTTCTTTGACAAAATAAAAATTCTCTATAAATTAAAAAGGTCAATATCGTGAAAATGAAATTGAATAAACTTAAATTAAACTTGAAGTATGTAATTTTCTGTAAAACAATAAAAAATATGTTTTAGATACATATTCAAGCAACCATTTTAACAAAATACATTTGATATTTTCCATCAACAGCGCTTCATAAAACTTTATAGCGCTATGAAACAGTAAATATAATTAAGTGTCTAATATATTAATTAGTGAAGGCAATATGATATGTTATTTATTGTTTTACATTAAGCCACTAATTTTCCAATTCAGTTGGGAAATATAAACTCTATTGTCTAACGCAGGGTTTCCCGAACTATGGGTCGCGATCCACTGGTGGGTCGCAAAAGAATATTGAGTGGGCCCTGCCTGTAGAATAAAACACCACCATACTGATAACATACCACACGACCGACAATCTTTACAATCGACAAAAGTTTTTTAATTAAGACTTAATTAAATAAATTATTCAAATTATAAAAAAAATTGTTCAAACTTAATCCTTTATTCATATTGGTGACAGTTAAATGTCCTCGAGGTGGGTCCCGAGTTTAAGAACTTTTTTTAGTTGGGTCGTAGCTTAAACATCTTTGGGAACCACTGGTCTAACGTATTAAATTTTTTTGTATCTACCCACCACAGAACAATATTACCTACCCGCTAACAAATAATTTCGATTTACAAATTTAAAAATATTGATCTGGTAGGCTATTATAATATAACAAATTCTAATTATTACGCCTCCTCTGTGGTCCTTCGTCAGACTTAACTTCTTGAGGTCCCGGATTCGTTCCCCGTTTAGGGAAGTAAAAAAAATATATTTACAATTTCTAAATAAAAATAATGTTGACCAGGTTTGGATATGTGCCCGGTTGGCGATAGGCTTGCCGCACGTCGTTTTATGGGACAGTGTCTTCGGCTAACCGTTATGACTCTACCTACCTCTTCGGGCATATGGGCATAAAATACTATTGAATGGTACGCAAAACAGAACAAGTGTTTATTCGTTTTAAAATATTAACACTGTAAAAAAACACTTTTAACTAAAATTTCTGTAGTATAATTATGAAATTCCAGTTTCTCTACATTATCCCACACAATGTAAATGTATGAAATTGTACAAAACAAATTTACTTTCAAACTAGCTTTAAAAAAATCACAAAGAGTTAAAACAACATGAAAACAAAAAACTAGGTTCAAATATCGTTCAGCTACAGGCGGTAGAAACTTTTTTAAGCTCCAACGATAAAAGGAGTGTTATAAATTTGACGTGTCTATATGTGTGTATCTATGACTTCATAACTACTAAACCAATGGGCCGATTTTGCTCGGATTTATATTGTTTGAAATTGATAGATAGATTTTGTCGGAAGTTAAGAAATATTGAAAATTTTTGGCTTATTTATGACAAGTTTCTTTATGTATTCAAAGGCAAGCAAGCAGACGGATTTCCTGGTAGTAAGAAATTCACGCCGTTTAGAGACACCAAAAGTGATTATTGTGCGTTGCCAACCTGAAGCCGGCTTATTAGGCCTCGAGCAGAATTATGTTTATCGGCTACCTTATCCTCCTAACCAGGACACGTCAATGGCAAACACTGATGTTATGAAGGCAGGAATATGAAAGGCGGTCCTACCACCAATCCGAACGAATCAAACTCGAAACTCTACCACCTAGTCACAATGGATAATGGAAGGTAAATATGATAATAGGTATTTTAGTATAGTAAAAGTTGTACTTAAGGAAATAGTTGGAGTCGAAGAGTTTTTACAATTTCAACGGTGTTTAGTAATATTTGCTTATAAAAAAAACTATGTTTACAGTTTTTGAAACTGCTGACTACAACTCGTTGAAACCAAACGAAACATATTTACTTTTCAAAATTTTTGATTTCTTATTTCAGAATTTAGAAGAGAAGACATTTTACCTCTTTGAAAGCGTTTTTCAAACAAATGACAGTGAGAAAAAATGAATTTAAACCTTAATGTCATTTTAAAAAGCTATTTTCAAATTCAGTTGAATCCAAAGTTGAATCAAATACTCCAAGTGAAAAACATACTAAAATATAAAAAAAAACATTCTAGCATATCTCATTTGAATCTATAACAAATTTAAATATTTTGGAAACCTTTCAACTTTTTACTACAATATAATCAAAATGTGTGGACCTTGCGGAGGTTGCTGCGGCAGTTGCTGTGGTGGTTGCGGCTGCCCGAACATCACAATCTACACATGCTGTACGAAGATATGCTAATGTTGTACCAGCTCATAGAACGTCTGTGCCCCAAGCTCTGTTAAGTGAGTTAAGCATTTGGTGTGAATAAATTCTTTAAATGTAAAATGTAAATATACATTGAATATGTCGGATTTTTTTCTTGTTTTCTGTTGCTTGTGTGAGGAGCCTTTTACTTTTATTTTAGTATGAAATTAATACCTAATGCTTTTGGCTACCAAGTTCTCAGTGTGTAGTCCCAATGTTTGGGCAATATTAGCAATATGTCAGGATGGACGGTTTTTTCCGTGAGAGATCAACGAAAAAGCAGACGATTATCCTGACGAGACAATGTGTCAGATGTGGTTTTTGTTTTGAAGCCAGGAGGTTAGGCTTATTATGCAAGTCTAGTTCATTCAAGGATCGACAGCCATATTGAATCCAGGCATACGGTGTCGTTTTTTTGCAATTTGGCTGCGGGATTCCTTTAATCCGCCTGCTTCTTTGTTTTCCGAGGTATTTTCTGTACCTATTGTCAAAAACTAATCTAACGTAAATTGTAACTGAATTATTATTACTTTTTTAAATTTAGCGTTATAGAATTCAAGCATTTACTTTCTTAAAATTATCCATACGAAATACAAAAGGTTGAAATTGTACAAACTAATTGACTTCATAACTAGCTTTATTAGAAGCAAGGAGAAGAAATCAAAACATTAAAATTTCTACTTTAAATTTGTTTATTTTTGCAACTATTACTATTCATATAACTTTAAACTAAAACATTGTTTAATTTCAACTCACTTATGTACGACAGCATGCACTTTCTCAACTTTTTTTGTACAGAATACAAAAGGTTAAATTTTTTTAAAACAAATCAACTTTGTACCTAACTAGCTTTAAAAGAAACAGTGAAAATGTCATAGTCTCGGGGACTCTGACCCGACGTACCTACCTACAAGTTTAAAATACAGATTCGCTTCATAAAAACTTATATTTTAAAAATACTATACTAGTCACGACTTACGACATAGTATAGATTCTAAAACTATTTTAATTTATCTTATGAGAGCGCTACGGAAAATCTGTGCTGTTACGCTCGCTGACATAACAGTGTTATCCGAGAAAGAGGGGGATCGGAAGAAAGTGTTGGTGTAAAAATAATAAAGGTCATGCTCCGCTGGTTCGAACATGTGTGTAATGACAGATGAAAGATTGACAAAGCAGATATACAATGCGAATGTGGATGGATGTAGGTATCTGGGGTGATGTAGGTTGACATTCCAGGATCAAATCGCTCGGTTGATATCCGGACGAGGTGTCAATGTTACGAAAAGAAAAGGGTAATTTGGGGGAAGCAAGACAGGTCTGCCAGGACCGTGAGGTTTGGCACTCGATAATCTGCGCATATCCCGTAAGGGACTTGGCGTGAACATATGTATGTATGTAATCTTAGCGCTTGGAAAAAATGTGAATCTTATTTCTAATCTTGTTATTCTAATTAATTTGTGCAAATTTATCCCAATTGAAATGTGCTCAGACATTTAAGTTTCTTCTTTCGAAATTTATGATTTTTCTTGCAATTATTACAACACTCTCAACTTTTAACTAAAACATCACATTTAAACTCCTTCAGTACAACAGATTCCACTTTCTCAACTTTATACAGAATACAAAAGGTTGAAACTATACAAAACAAATTAACTTCGTAACTATCTTTAAAAGAAACAAAGAGTAGAAACAATGGCCACGTCTCGGGAGTCCCGGGTCCCGACATACAAGTTTCAAATACAGATTCGGTACATAAAGCCCCATTAATTGAACACAGCGCGACGCCCGCTTGGGCCTCGGCCAATTTAATGTATTACTTGGCTCGTCGGCCACGCTACGTAATCCAACGTCAAATAGATATATTATTATACTGGCTAAAACCATATTAGTAGCCCAATAAATTCGTATTTTGTTCAACAAAAACGTTTGTTTAAAGTATTCGGATTTATTGCGATTACCGTGGTTGGTTTTGTTTAATTATTGTATTGTATTATTTGACCGCCTCGTTGGTCGAGTAGCTAGTGTACACGCCTAACGACATCGACCAACCGCGAGGCTCGTGTTCGATTCCCGACGGGGGCAGGCATTTGTGGCCATAGGTGTATATTAAATATATTCTGGTATCTATTTAAGTATTTCTATGTACCTATTAGAATCGTTGACTAACATCCATAACACAAGCATATAATTTGCTTACTTTGGGGTTAGGTTCAATTTGTGTGTTTTGTCCAGGGATATTTATTATTGTATACGGGAAATCATGGTTTTATATAACTGTTTTAACCAACTTCAAAAAGGAGGAGGCGACTTCCTAACTTCAGTGTTTTTATTGAGTGTTACGCGATTACACCACCAACCGATTTTGATGGTTCTTTTTTTTTAGAAATATAGGTCATGATCCCGAGGTGGTTCCATATTAAATTTACCGCCTAAGTGGAAGAGTTTCGCAGCGACTCACCCGGATTGGTACCACCGCCTTAACTATTCCTGCCGCCATAATGTCATGACGTGTTCCAGTTCGGAGGGTAAGGTAGCCGGTAAACTTACTTTTGCTCGAGGCCTAACAACCTGGCCTCAGGTTGGCAAGTCACCATTACCACCTTTGGTGTCTGTAGCCGACGTGAATTTCTTACCATCCGGAAATCCGTCTACTTGTTTACCTTCTAATATCATTAAAAATCCGAGTAGTTTATAAATTATACTTAGTGTATAATTTTTTCGCTTATGTTAACAACCTAATAACTCCAAAACTACTTGTAGGATGTTTAAAAAATTTATGTGGAACCATTTCGCAATACTTTGCTATCTTTGGAAAAAGCAATTATCCAATCCTATACAAAACTAGAGAAATAGTCGGTGTAGAAATAGTCTGTTTTTGCAATTTTATTGCACTTAAATATTACCTAATATTATCAATACATAGTAGGTATCACTAGGAAGTCGCAGTTTCAATTCTAGGGGCAAACATTTGTGTAGAACAGAACATCTAAATGTCTGAATTTCTTGTCTTGGTTGTGTTTTTTAGTTTTTTTGACTTTGGAATTAGATTCAGTTGCGTGATTTGTCCAGAGATCGGTGTATCTTGAATATGTCTATAAACTACCGATTTCGAATGGAAGCGGGAGTTGGGTGTATCAGAAAATGAAAAGTAGGGTAAATGCCAGCGCTACGGAAAATCGCAGGTGTAACACTTGCTGACCACATTCGTAACATTTTCGTAACGTCAAAGTTAGTACCTCATCATAAACATGTCTTTTAATCAACAAATATTGATTAAAAAACATGTTTATGATGAGGTACTAATTTTTTGAGCAAAGGTAGCAAATAGTAAAATTTAGGTAAAATTTTTTGATCCATGTTTTATTAAAATCCGAGACTTGGTCCCTCTATCTTGACGCTCGCGCATATTGACGCTAAGCCTACACAATAGGTGATTAAATGCCAAGTGAAAGAACTTCGCTGGGTCGGTTAATTTTACAATATAATCGGCAATTTATCGCGCTTTTACGACATTTAGACGTCGCGCGTCGTAGCGTGATCTTATATCCTACTCTCTTCAAATTGGGCTACGTATAAAAATTTCCCCTTTTGAAGAAATTAGCCTGTTTATATAAACAAAGGATTTGTTACCCTTTCACTTTTTACGACTCGTGTGGATACGTTCAAGTGCTTAAAAAACTGTACGTTATGTATCGCCAATCGCCTCTGTGGTCTAGCGGTCGGACTTGACTTCTTGAGGTCCCTTGTTCGATCCACAGGTCCGGCAACATAAAGGAAAATTTGTTTTTTTCCAATTTTCTAAAAAAAATTTGCTTGGGATTGAATATGTGCTCGGTTGTCACCTATCACATTGTGGGACTTAGTCTCTTCGACTAATCGTGGATTATCTGGTTGTGTCTCTACCTTCTTCTTTGGGAATATGGGCGTAAAGATATATATTTCAATTTTCAAATAAAAATATTGTTGCCCGGGATTGGATGCCTAGTTCTGAAAAGACCTATTTCTTAAAAGGTCCAATTCTCAAAAGGACCAATTCTTAAAAGAACCAACTCTTGAAAAGACCAATTCTTAATAGGACCAATTATGGAAAGGTCTTTTATTTTTCAATTGAGTAAGATTTCATCAAATTGTCAGGATATTGCACACATTACTTTTAACCCCCAACTAAGAAAATAAGTTTGGTCATGATTTGCAAAAATAAGGGATAAAATTGATATATTTTCTATAAATACCAGGTAATTCGTCTGCAGCCAGATTTAAATCCACGACCTTCTGAGTTTTAAGCTTTGGTTTTAAGCAGCCACATGTATTTGTGACATTATGTCAGAATACAAATAAATATGTTTATGTAAGTGATGAAAATTCCATCTTAATCGTTGGTCGAGTGGCTAGCCTACACGCCTAACTACATGGACCAACCGCTAGGCTCGGGTTCGATTCCCGACGGGGGCAGTCATTTGTGTGTTGAGTATTTAGATGTGTGCATTTCCGGATCTGTCTGTTTATTAAATGTATTTTGGGTGTCTATTTAAGTATTTTTGTGTATTAGAATCGTTGACCAGTACTCTAATTGGTCTGTGTCGTTGACTAACACCCATGACACAAGCATATTATAATTTGCTTATTTTGGGGTTAAATTCCATTTGTGTAACTAGTCCAGGAGCATTTATTTATTTATCATTTATTTAAATCCTAAAAAAAATCTGTATGTTTGTCTTATTCCACCTTCTGGAGATGGTTTGGAACCTTGCAGGAGAGCCGTGTGTTTATTTGCTGTCTTTTCTATTATCCGAAATCTGTCTCCGGATATGCAAAAGCCACCATACCACCAGAAATCAAATTAGTTATTATCGTAGTTGCTGTTTTTTAAATGACCTCGCGGTTTTTACATCTTCACCGGGCTTTGTATGTCGAGCAAAGTGCTCAGCCCGAGACATCATTATGTAGATTGATTGGACCGTTCCCTCTAACGCTAGCAACAAGGGCTGTCTCCCGGGAGACTGTACCTCAACTTGGTGCTGCATTGTGGTTACTGAGTGAATTTGAAGGAGGAGTAGTGGCTCGTCACTCGGCTTTAAGAGTTGTTCGCAAGAGAGATCTTCGTCGCCGAGACCGGTGGCGACTGTGTAGTGTAGTATCTTAAGTGTTTGTGTTTGGGTTGGGAGGCTTGCATTTGCCGCAGTTATCAGATCCGGAGGATCCGATAGGACGTGATATCTTAGTTGCTATATGCTATAAGCGCTCCAGGGTTCCTGAGATGTGTAGTAGGAACGTAGTAAGTGATCCTTCCACCATTACCCCTGCTAGATCTGTCTCTTTTCTGTTAGTCTAGAATTTTCTTTGTAATAACAACAAACACGGTATACATATAAATATGTCTTTGTGTATCATAGACATACTTATTTGTTTATATAGGTAAAAAATGTAGGTCAGTTAGAGGTTAGGTAGAATTAGTCTTTTTACGAATTACCCATTTTAAGAATTAGTCTTTTTGCGAATAAATCATTTTAAGAATTAGTCCTTTTACAAATTGGTCATTTTCCGAATTAGGCATTTTCAGAACGCTAGGCATTTTAAGAATTAAGCATTTATCGACTAAGCCCCATGTTTTGCCTCTGCCTACCTCTTCGAGGATATGGGCGTGAAGATACTTATATAGACAAGCCATGTACTAAATAGGAAAGCACCCAATCCCACAGCCGTATATAACCACTAATAGAATGGAACTTGTGGCTTACTGGAACTTGGTGCAACATAAAGTAGCGGAACGGCAGTTATGCGCTTTGCTACAGACAGGGCCGAAATTTACTGCCTCGTATGAACGGAGCTTCTAGATACAAAATGTGTAAGATTATAATAGTAAATTACGCTTTATGAAATTCTTGTTTGAAATTTAAGTATCTACGATGCAGTGTTTACTGCAGAAACTTGAATTTTATTTCATACTAGCTGACACGGCGAACTTTCAGCAGACAATTTGTTAAATACACGAGAATGCATACAATTTGAAGTGTCAAAATTAAAGACCTGTGTTGATTGTAATATTTATTTACTTGTGGATTAATACCATGTTTATAAATTACTTTTAATGTCTGGCTACCTATTAAGCATTTAATAGGTAGCCCGATCGTCGGATCCCTAGCATTCTGATATTGATATTTTTTTTCAAAATGTGCGGTTAGCCGCCCTTAATAAGTGTCTGAAATTTCGATTGAAACCGACCTTTTGAAGTGAGTGAAAAACATGTTCTAATATCCTGCAACACTAAGGAAGTTACTATACTGCAACAAAATCTTTTAAAAAAACGCACCAAAAATGTTCTATTTTTATTAGGAAGACCAAAAAATAGATAGATACTCGGATATATTATATAGTCATAGATTTCTGCGACATAACATCGTAGTGGTCGTAATCGTCGTAGTCGATGCCGCGTCGTAGAACGAAGAGATGTTGTATCGAATTTTTGTCTCTTAAAACTTAAAATATGTTCGACATTTTTTGTAAGAAAAAGCAAACGTATTTTCCAAACGTAAGAAGTAGTGTATTTCTATAGACATCCTATAAATATTATTTGCTACAATTGACATTTGCTATTTACATAGATAAAAAGTCGTAGTTTATGTATTTGTTCTACAATAAAAATAAAGTTTATTCGAATCAAGACAGGTTAATTTATTTTGACAGTAAAAATTTGCAGCACAAAAAAATCGACGCACTGCAGCTGATTTATAGACAGCAATGCAAAGATTTATAGACAAAGGTTCAATGCAAAATTGAATATTGAATTTTGTAAAATAAGTTACTTTATCTATAAAAATAATAAATTATGAATACATTTATAAAACTCATTCGCTTAGCTGTCTCTGTATGCCTGTTTGTTTTGCGATTAAATCAAAAACTACTAAACGGATTTTCATACGGTTTTCTCTGATAGATACAGTAATTCCTGTTGCATATTCAGATAAATAATTATTACTTAAGCTTTTGTTGTGTTGTGTGAATATTTTTTTAAAGGTGTCGAAAAATTTACGAACATAACGTAAGAATACGTCTTAATATACTTATTATTAATATAGTATTTACGGCAGTATATGTACCTATAGTACATATTTATATTTTAAGCTCATAGTAAAACTATGAGCTTAAGATTTCACTCGGCTAAACGAACGTTTAGTCAAGTTCCCATTAGTAAAACTGTAAGATTTTCTACAACGAACCTAGCACCATATCAATCTTATTACTATGAATGTTAAACAGATTTCAAATTGTAAGAGGTCAAAAGTATTTTTAAGTGGTGCGTGTAACATTACACACTCTGAGTTTTTTTTTAATGACTAATTTGTTGCTAATCTTACGATTTTTTACAACTTCACCGAACTTTGTAGGCCGAGCAGAGTGCTCAGCCCGAACCCACTCTGAGGCGTCGCCAGTTCGCCATATATCGCCGTCATCATATTATATCTAAATGAAATACTTGAAAATGAAATGAAACACTTTTTTTTAATTTGGTTATGTCTATTTTTCCTGTTTTATTTCCAGGTATAAATGTCTGAAATTTTCGCTTCACCATACATTGGAATAGTATAGATAAAATTGACACATATTACTATGTTATAAACGACGTCATGGTATCAGTAGGTAATAAAATAAAACCGTAACTATAACTTCAGGTAACATTGTCGTTTATATTCTACGGATGGTAGAGTTGCCATAAATCAGGGCGATAATAATTATAGCAACCATTTAAGTCACAGGTTATAACGTTATATTACGTGATAGTGATTTATCTGTTTACATACTCGTTCATTCATTTGTTAGTGAATGATTCCCGATCTGAATGTATCAGTTTTATCGTTATAATGATTACATTCGTGCTATGTAACGTAAAGTGGTATTGTTGTGGTCTTGTCCTGAGGTTAAGATAGCTGGTAGACTTATAGATTAGGCTTAAAACTTCAGGCATAGGAAAACAACGCAACGATGAAACAAAATTAAAAAACTGTTTAATTCAATAAAAATAATTTAGAACTTATTTTTAAATTTAAATATTCCAATTTTTTTATATTTATTGCAAGACTAATTAATTACAAACAACTTTAAAGTGTAAGTAAATTTAACCACCACTTGCAAACGTTGCTAGTCAGCAGAAAAACTGCAAAAAACACATGGCATCGTACACTATCTGCCTTTTACTACACTGAAAAAAATCGGTATTTAACAACAAAAGATTTAGTTACGGGTTTCAAGAAAAGTGACTTACAAATTTGCTTGCTAGACAAAAAATGAATAAAAACAAATTAATTAACTGTATAATAACAGTTTAGTTTAATTATTATTGAAAATTTGTTTTTGTTTGCAGAAGGGACAACTATTTGATTACTTTATTTTAGTCAGTAATAAATAAAAAATACGTTACGTTTAACAAAACCGAAATCACGGAATGGTTTCACTACAAAATAGTTTATTTATTACAAAGTTGAATTCCTCAAAACTGAAGTTAAATTGTTTTTGAAATACAAAAGTTACAAAAAAAATTTTCAGTGTAACGATAGGCTTGCCACCTATCGCATTATGGGACTCAGTGTCTTCGGCTAGTCGTGGGTGCCTTTATAATGTCTATGCCTATTTCTTCAGAGATATGGGCGTGAAGATACTTTCCACATTACTTTACACCATAAACAGTATAAGCAAAATAAAAGTATCTTCAAGCCCATATCCCGAAATAGGTAGGCAGAAGCACAACCAGGGTACTCACTAGACTAGCCGAAGACACTAAGTCCCACAATTTGATAAGTGGCAAGCCTATAGCCAACCGCATATCCAATCCCCAGGCAACGTTATCTTTATTAGAAAATTTAAAATACGAATTTTCTAGTATTTTCTACTGTATGTTATTTTACTTATAAGTGAGCTGTCTTCTATGACGTAAGTAAAAATCGTGTATTGGCTCTTTAAGACGATTTTTACAACACTATATTCTCTCAACAAATAATTCAAAATAGGGTACGGAGATGTCATCCCGTGTAGTGGGATCGCTTCTATCCCGTCCAACCCTTTTCCAAAAGATTACGTATCATGTCCCACTGTAGGGAAACAGGGACGTGTGCTATCTCATCCTACATTTTATATTGCAATTGTGATATAAATATTGTGACCAGATTTGATTCCTTGTGTGTTCTGAAGAATGAAAACAAAATGTGTTTTTCGAATATATATTAATGTAAGACGTCACAAAGAAGATTTTTTTCCTTGTGACGTTTGTATTTTAAACAGCCTTTTTTTGTTCAAAATTGGTTTCAAACTTTTCTATACACGTCATTAATATTTTTAAATTAAGAAATACTTTCTTTTTACGTATCACTAACATTTTTATTACATAAATTAGGGTTCGCTTTTTGCGGCATCATCAGGCCTAAAGCTAAAACTGTTAAACAATGTTTTGTTTTTGTAAGCACAAATTGATAGATACAGAAACTTTAAGGTGTAAAATGGGCTTTTTTTAGCCCTTAGTTTTTCCCCACTGAATTAGGAAATTAGTATTATTTGAAACAAATAATAAATGTCATGACAATTGCCTTCACTAATTAATAAACAACATTTACTGTTTCATACATAATATGCGTGCGTGCATGCGTGCGTGCGTGCATGCGTGCGTGCGTGCATGCGTGCGTGTGTGTGTGTATGTAATTTTTAAAAATTTTGCAAAATTCCAACGATGTTTAGAAGTATGTATATCCTTTACCATTCTGATATCTTGTTACTGGTCATGGTAGACCGGTTTTATTTAAACTTATGAGACGAATTCCAGCCCATTACCTAAACCTCAAGTCTGGTCTCAGGATCCCTGGCATTTAAACTATCTCGTGTCTATGTTGTATTTTAGCCCTGGTTGTTTGTTTTATTGATTACTGCCTCGTTGGTCAAGGGGCTAGCATACACGCCTAACTTCACCGACCAACCCCGCGCGTTCGGGTACGATTCCCGACGGGGGCAGGTATTTTGTGCGATGAACATTTAAATATCGGCATTTTGGTGTCTGAGTTTTATTAAATTTATTTGGTAAGTATATATTTAAGTATCTCTATGTATTGGAATCGTTGACTAACACCCATAACAAAAGTATATAATTTGTTTACTTTAAGATAACATTTAATTTGTGTAACATATATAGAGACATTTATTTAAAAATAAAATAAAACGTATTCGTAGCTGTGAATATTTGTGGCCCTGTGGAACTATAAAACATTTTATGAAGTGCACTTCGTTGCACTTATATCTCTTATGGATCTTACACTTAACGACGCTGTGAACGACTCTCAACAATAGAATGTAGTTAGGTATAATGAAAAATATCCTAAGTAGATAAAACTGAGATTCGTTTTATGAAATAAAAGCCAGACAAGACTCTTTTACTACGAGACAATGGTTATTGTGTAAGTCCGAAACGAATCATATCTTAGTAATGGCTGCAAGAGCTAGTCTTTCATAGTCTATGCGTATCGGCGGATCTTTTCATAATGTGATAACGATGTATATAAAAAGCATATATTCGCTCAAATGCCTCGAAGAGGTAGGCAGAGGCACAACCATGGCAACCACTTTTAGGCGAAAACACTAAGTCCTATAATGTGATAGGTTGCAACTTGCAAGCCTATCGCCAACCAGGTACAAATCCAATCCCTGGCAACGTTAATGTTTACTTATTCTAAAATTGAAAATACACATTTCCTATTTTTTGTTGCAATTCGGCAGAAGGTTATCTTGTCCAACGATCACAAATACCAGCAAACATATTAGTAACCCTATTTATAACTGACTTCAAAAAAGGGGATATTGTTAATTCGATTGCAATTTTTTGTATGGTTGTTACGCGACCACCCGGTCAGCAACAAATGGGTTTTGAAAATAAATTAAACGCAGCAAACTGCGAAAAAACCAACTCCAGCTTAATTTTTACTTCATCTAGTCACACAAAAATATATCTCAAAAACACTTGCATCAATTTTTTTCATGATTCGACTTAGTTTTTAAGTTATACTTAGTAAACATAAATTACTTAAATATTTTTTCCACTCTGTTTTGGGACTTTGCCATACAAAAGATATAGCAGGCGTTTAATACAACAGCCCTTGGAAAAATGAATAAACACGGACTGTGAAAAACCAGCTTTATAAGGCCGACGACACATCTATACTTCAGATAAACTTTCAGATTAGTGGCTTCATTAACCGACGCACCAATTAATGGTTGCGTTTTGTTTAGTAGTAGTTAGCATATATTAGCTACGCGATTACTCGATCATTATGGAATGGATTTGATAGTTCTTTGTCGAAAGGTGGTTCAGAGGTGGAACCATAATAATTGTACGCAAGTTGTTTTTTAGCTATATTTAATACTGCATATTTTTTGTTATTAATTGAAGTAATAACAAAATAGCAAAGCTTTTTTTTATTAATTATATTTAAACCTGTTTAAAGCTTTAACCAATGTTAAATGTTTTTTTGTGATTGTATACCTAACTCTAATTATTCATTATTATTAAAATTCAATATGGTATAAACAAGAAATTTCCTCCTATAATTATAAAGCCAGTATATTAGCCTTGGACAAAATATGTTGCTGGACTAAAGACTGGATAAAGAGTTAATGTTAACTTTACTGAATACATTATCCTAAGGCCTGCTCAGTGATATTAAATAGACGAAGGATCTGACGCCTCCTTCCGACCGACAAAACCCTTTTTAGAACGCAACCTTTTTATAAACGTTTTTCGTAAGTCTGTTTTTATACTTATCATGAAACGTGACTGTTTCTTTTGACAAAAGAATTTTTTAAATTGTTTAAATTAAGCTTCTCATGTTAATGAACATAATCCGTATTAACACAAAATATTTAAACATCTTAACGCCCATATCCCTGAAGTGGTAGGCAGAGGCACAACCAGGACACCCACGAGTATCTGAAGACACTAAGTCCCACAATGTGATAGGTGGCAAGCATATCGCCAACTGGGCATATTTTCAATCCCGAGCAACATTTATTAGAAAATTGGAAAAACCCAATTTTTCTTTTTGTTGCCCGACCCGGGATTCGAACCCGGGACCTCATGCTAGCGCCAAATGCTAGCGCGTCGTGTAATGCGAGATTATTTTGACAGACACAGATACCTACTTTGCACTTTAAAGTTTCTTGTATGCTTTGTCTTCGTCTACACCACGAATCCCTATTTCACGTTAGTGGGTGTTTTCTTAATAAAACGACCCTACTCACCAAATTTCGTGGCTCTAACTCTTAAATAACAGTTTTTCTCGGCGATGATGAATGAGTCAGTCGGGACATATTATTTTATAAGTAAAGATGAATGTTATTGATAGCATTATCACATTTTGAAAAAGGCGAAGTTACTACTTTTAAATAAAAAAAATGAAACAAGCAGGTTAATTTAACTAAAATACAAAAATAAATTGCTAAATGTGTTGATAAGCGCATAACTTCTGAGCTACTGAACCAATTTGGATATTTTTTTTTGTTGTGTTAGTTATTGTCAGAAGGGTCATATGTAGAGAAAAACTGGGAAAAGTGCAGAAGAAAATGATTGTCCATTAAACAATAAATTAAACATTAAAATGTTTATCCATTAAACAATACTTTATTTTTCCCTATATGAACTGAACGGGTGGAATGAAGTTTGCCGGGATAGCTAGTTGATAATATAAATACAACGTTGCCCATAGACACCATAATTTGCGCTTCGAATAGGAATATGTTAGAGGCGGTCACCGATAATACTGGTATGTTAATCGTATGATAAAAGTCTTATTATTAAAGATAGACTAAAGTCAAAGTTATCACAGTGAAATGATAAAGACTATAAAACCAGGTCGCAGCGACTCACCTGGATTGGTACCACCGCCTTACCTACTCCTACCGCCATAACGTCATGAATTGTTCCAGTTTGGAGGGTGAGTAGCCGGTAAAGTTACTTTTGCTAGAGGTCTGACATCCCGGCTACAGGTTGGCAAAGCACCATTACCGCCTTTGGTGTCTCTAGGCGGCGTGAATTTCTTACCATCAGGAAATGCGTCTGCTTGTTTGCCTTTCAATATCATAAAAAAATTGTATGGGAGCACAGATATTTTATAACAGATATCGAGTTGCTTCAAAACTTTAACATTTGCAGCCAATTGTAATAATCTATCTTCAATTGAAGATCTATCTACTGAAGTTTTGTGGGTTATAAGATATTTTTGTTATTTACTGAAAAAAAAACAGTGATCAGGGAATCAATTACTGTTATAAAGTTGCCCTATATCTTATCTTAGATAGATTATTGAAAAAGACCGTTAATTATAAATACTAGGCTAGTAGAATATTCGCATCCATATCCCCAAAGAGATTGGCAGAGGCACAATAAGGGCACCCACGACTAGCCGAAGACACTAAGTCTCACAGTGTGATAGAAGCAAACTTATAGAAAACAGGAGACATATCATATTAAGGGCAATAAAAAAAAATTAGGAGGTGTCAAGGGACACCCGGATGGAACGAAGTTCTCTCCCCCCCTCTCTCTCTCAATCTCTATCAATCTCTAGTAATGTGTATCTCTATCTCTCTTAAAGAGAGAGACAGACAGAGAAACATGAAAAAAAAAATATCTGTAATTTCAACTGGGCGTGCTGGCGTGGACGGTGGCATACGCGGCATTTTAAATCAGTTCACAGAAATAAGTACCAGGGAGCTAGTAAATAAAAGAGTTTTACGCCAGGCAATGTGACGGAGGTCAATTTAATTTAGCTGCTATCGAGGACTTGGTACAAAATTACTTTCCGTCCAGTTATGATAGATCTCGCGCGATTCACGTTTTGACGTTCACTGTTATTAGTTATTATATGACTTCACCAACTCTTATGATGTCCTAATTTTTTACACTATTTAATATTTTTTACAAAATTTATTTGACTGTAATTTATCAAAAACACGTCTGCACTAGTCAGAATCCCAGGGGGAATAGCTTACTATAGCAAAAAGTGTCGTGACAACTTTTTCGTAAGATTTTTTTCCGCCTAGCCCCTTTCACAACGCGCAATAAGGAACTTCGTTCCAAAAATGATAATAAAATAGGGTACATGAATAGGTGATTCACTGTTCTTCTTTTACTATCCTTCGTTTATGCAAAGAGTAGAATACTTACATTATGTTTAAGATAACTCCTCGATTAGTTTATGTAGGTGCTGCTTCATATTCTGGAACTGTCCTCTGTATCGTCATCTAACCATCGTCAGTTTTAAATCTGAAATATAATATACGATTACTTTTTATCCATTTTCCAGGCTTCCATTTAGGTTGCATAAATACAAGAACATATACGTGGATTTGAATTATCAAACCCAGACAAGACCATGGCTGTGTACGGATACCAGTGCCGGTATACCAGGGATCTCAACTTATGTGGCATAAGACAAGCTCTATATTGGAAAAGAGAGATAACCAACCTGATATTCAGCGCAAAACCTGTGTGAGGTGGAAGAGTACTGGTTTGAATTAAATGGAGACAGTTGATGAGCATATTATCGACTTTCCTGATTATATTAACCTGTACTCGCCTCTTGCGAGCTGCCTAGCAGATAAGTCTACTTGGAGGACCCGGACTAGCATGTGACCAACATATAATTTGATATTTTTAAATTTAGTTACCAACAATTTCTCTCCGTGTTGTTTCCATACTCCACGGGAGAATATTGACCAACAGCACGAACTAAGCAACACGTTAAGGGCGAGAATTTGTTCCTCTGTCATTACTACCGTGACCATGTTTATGAGGTAGGATTTTTTACGACGAGTTAACCAATTTTTCCGATCCCGAGAGGTTAGGGTAGTCAGTGAACTTACCTTTCAAGACGCTTTTCATTTCAGCCCTACATTGACAACGCACAACAACTAACTTTGGTTTCTACAGAAGATGTGTAATTTGTGCAATTAAGAAATCCGTTTGCATTATTTCTGTCAGTTAAAACAATAACTAAAATCAGACTAATTCATCGCATAAAAGATACCATCTAAAGTTCATTTTAGCTTAAACAGTTTATATGATACATTCGTCATTCGAACATGAATGGTACCATCCATTTTGTTAGTAGGAAAAAATATTATAGGCGTTGGATAATAAAAAGCTTACTCAAGAGATAGATGTAAACGAATAATATTTCTGGCAAAATGCCTCTTAAAACGGATATAATATGATGAATTGATAGCGAGATCCTGACTAACGATTTCAGCTTTTCTGAATAAAAACTGGGCAATTTATTTACAAACGTATACACTCACAATAGACACATATCTGACGCCAAATCCCATGTGGGGTAGGTAGAGTATGGAGTGCAAAGTGTAACGATCCTTGCAGACCAGGTTAGCTTCCTCCGCATTCCTTACTCTTTTCATGCAAACACGCTGGTTTTGGAGACTTGATACCAGATCCAGGTAATCTATGTATTAATACGCGATGCCAGAACTTAGGACCCCGTTAGTCTTGAAGCTCGATTCATGAAACATTGGAAATTGAAATCGAGTATGTCAGTGTAGGTACTCTTAAACACAATTCTGGAGAATTATTAACATTAAGTTAATAGTAAACAATACATTTAATTCCATCAGGTGGCCCACTTGCTCGTTTGCCTCCTCTTCTATAAAAAAAAATATTTTATCGGATTCCTTGAATTTATTTGTAACAGAAAGTTAAAAACAATTATTTCCCATTCACATGATATCGAGATTCAACAATAACTCTACTGGTCTAAAATTGTGTTTCTCTTATTTACTAACAGAGGCGCTGATCAAAGTTTTCTTACCACGTCCTATCGGATCCTCCGAATCCAATAACCGCGGCTAACGCAAGTCTCCCTCCCAATCCAAACAACACTAACTCACAGGATACTATACTACACGACGAAGCGACGAGCCGCCACTATTCCTCCATCAAGACCACCCAGTAACTAGAACGCAGCACCAAGTCGAGGTATGGTCTAACGGGAGACAGCCCTTATTGCTGACGTTGTAGAGAACAGTCCAATTCATCTAAATAATGATGTCTCGGGCTGAGCACTCTGCCGGTGAAGCCAAACAAAGCCCGGTGAAGTTGTAAAAACCGCGAGGTTAGCAACACATTAGTCATTCCAAAAAAAAAGTTTTCATAGATACAAATAATTTACAGAGATGATAGCGAGTATAGTAAACTTGACTAGCCGTAAAATCATAGTAGGGGCTTCGACCCTTTGCCATGAATTTCTATGGATTACGTTCAGTAAATTACACATCGATATCTATCGCGCTTTTGTTGTAAAATTTAGTTATCTTAGTTATAAATAGGGGCGCTGTTCAAAGTTTTAGTACAAGTAAAGTATTTTTATGTCCATATCCCCGAAAAGGTGGGTAGAGGCTCAACCAGGGAATCCATTAGCTGAACTGTGACAGGAGGCAAGCCTATTGCCAACCGACCGCATATCTAATCCCGAGCAACGCTGTTTGATTAGAAAATTGGAAACTCATGTATTCCATTTTTTTTTTGCCTGACGAGGGGATCGACCCCGGAACCTCAAGAAGTTAATTACGATGCCGGACTATAAGACAAAAGAGACCATGTTCAGACACAAAAAAATCACTCGTTTATACCGTATTTAAGGTACTCGAAATATCGATAATATTCGTATTACCGAGAATACAAACTGATTTTGTATCTTCCGGACGTTAAATGGGAAGTAAGACTGAAATGAGAAATGATCAAGCCTCAGATATTTTGAAATTCTTAACATATACGACCTTCTTACAAAATTTAATGAAAAATGTAGGTACTGCTCGTATAATTTTATGTATTTATATTCTTTATGCAAACGCCGTATATTTACAGCGTCACTTTACATTTGTATCAGAAAGGAAATTGTTCACTCCCGCTTGCCGTGACGTAAATGATGTTATTGCCTCAGTCTGGTCGTGGATATTACGTATAAATATTTGATTGAATAAACGTAGATACAAAAAAGTACTACTATTTAAATTATGCGCTTCGGCTTTACACTTTTTACACTTTATACTATTATTTTTAAATTGGCTGACCTAATCTAAATTTAAGCGAAATGATTAATTAAGTGTAATAACAAATCTATCAAGATATCTTTAAAATACATTCGGATTTCCGAAGCTTGACGAATATAGCCGAAGCGCATAATTTAAATAGTGCTACTATACTACAATTTTTTTTTGTTTATATCAAAGTTATCTTTACGTCCATTTTGCTAAAGAAAGTTAAGTTGCATGCCTATCGCCAACTAGAGTTCTAATACCGGGCAATGTTGTTCTAATACCGGGCCGGACCGGAACCGAACTCGGATCTTGTCAAAAGTATTGAAATATGTATTGAACAAAGCCGTAAGAGTATTAAAATCCTATTAATATTATAAATGCGAAAGTTTGTAAGTATGGATGTATGGATGTTTGTTACTCTTTCACGCTCGAATGGCTGAACGGATTTGTCTGAAATTTGGAAGACAGATAGATTGTGACCTGGATTAACATATAGGATATTTTTAATCCCGATCGCACACCGAGTTTCTGTGAAAACGCGGGCGAAGCCGCAGGTAGCAGCTAGTCATACATAATCTAGATATATAAAAATCAGTGCCGCTTTTCGTTGTAATTTCATAACTTCAGAAGGGACTCACCTATCCAAACCAAATGTTTAGGCTTTGTTCGGACTATTTAGTAGATGGTTTAATTTATGTGAAGTTTGCATAACATCGGTTGAGTGGTTCTACATTTATCACATTTTTGTAACAAATGAATTTAATAAATAGTGGATCAGATTGTTAATGAGTATTTTTCAGTCAAATTGAAACTTTTTTCAGATGGGGATTTTCAGTTGCTTTTTTCCTTTTTTTGTTTTGTTGTGTTATATCAGTCATGCGGTCATATACGTAGTGAAGCACGTACCGGGCCTTTAGTTATCTATGAAAAGGACTTAAATATTTATTCGCAAGTTTTAGTTATTTTTGCCGTATTCTTATATACAAGCAAAATCAATATTATTTACCTGATCGTTAAACAATTAATCTAGTTATTGAATAATTTACCCTTAGAATAAGATTTATAAAATAAGTAAAATAACACATTATTTTTCCTATTCCAATTGTTATTAGGCCGCCCGATAAAACCAAGTTCGCGGATTATCTCGTACATATCTAAAATCCAGATTACAAATTATAATATAAGATCAACCTAAACCTGGCGTAATTTAGTCTATTTTTAAATGACTCCAAAAAAAATGGAGGATGTCAATTCGACTGTCCCGGCGAACTTCGTTCCACTCGTTCAGTTTGTATGGGAAAAATTAAAATGTTAGTTTCCTAGTTTCCTCACAGTTTTTCCCTTTTACTTATCTTTTAAACCTTCCGTGCACTTGAACAAATAATTTTAATTTAGAATTATCCAAATCGGTTCAGCCGTCCTCGAGTTTTAGCGAGCCAGTTTTTTTGAACAGCAAAACTACTAATAGGATACCTATTGATGAAATTTATGTGTTAGTTCCAATTATCGGAATCATTAGCTATCTTTTCAAAAAAGAATTGCCAAATCGCGACGTGACACCTAATGAATAGTTGGACTCGGTTTTGTAGTAGTTTCGTCAACAAGACATTATAATACATCTTTTCAATTATCCGCAAATAACTTGTATGCGTGTATCTATCAATCCAGATTACAGCTTAACAAGCGTCCAAGGGCCGATTCCGTTGACGAGCTACATCAAGGCGCGTAAAAATATTCCCCCGAGGTATTAAAGATTCAAGACGGAAAGTTTGCGGTAGGCCTTATCATTTTGTTTTTGCGCAACGATAGGGACTTAGGAAGGTCTTTACCAAATATTTTATGTGAAGAATGATGTTTCTAAAAGTACTGGAATTATAGGCACTAATCCTACCACGTAGATTTAATTTTTTAGCATTTTTACTCAGGACACGTTTTACAAAAATCTAATCAATACAAAAATTTCAGATGAAGGAAACGTGTTTTTTATAACAGATCCCAAAAAAGCTACTCTATTCGAATGTATATTTTTTTGTATGTTTATTACGCGATTACTGTGCCAATAACTAACCGATTCTGATGGTTATTTTTTAGAAAAATAGGAATTATTTGTAAGTGTCGCTTTTTGCAGTTTTGCTGGGCTTGATTATTTCTTTAAATATTTAGTTACACAATTAAGTAGCGTATAATACCAACTTCATATATACTGTGCATTATGATAATGATATTTGGACCTATGGATAATTGGATTATGCTTCTGCTATGATATTATTCACATAATTTAGTTTAAGACACATCGAAATATTTAGATACCAAAATAAATTTGATAAACACCCAACCCAAAATAAATATGTCTGTATTAATTATTCGAGAAGCTAGCGTACACGCCTAACTACACCAACAATCCGCGAGGCTCAGGTTCGATTCCCGACGGGGGCAGGCATCTGTGTGATGAACATTAGGGTGTCTGCATTACTGTGTTTATAATTTTTTCTTTCATGTTACTCGACTTAAAAAAATCTTTTTTTTTTTACTGTGTAGTCACTGGTACATGAGTAAAAAAACGACGGGTCGCACTCCGGGAGGGCCGGCAGAAGTGAAAACTTGAAAACTAAAATATATTTAATTGAGTTAAATATTTGCACACCACAATTTGCTAGAGTGTGTTGGTACGAATAAGTATTCTGTAACAACTTTTAAACATACATATTTCGCAAATAAACAAATTTCATTGACATTTCATTTTATTTTATTTGCATAAAAATAATAATAACATAAATATATAAAATAATTCTGTTATAAATACTTAAAACATTTAATCCGGGAAACACTGACATTTAAATTTAATATACAAATATTTATCCATGTTTAGAATCTCCTCTGTGGTCTAGGGTTTCCATTACAAAAATTCATAAGGTGCTCGTTTTGATCCTCGAGTAGGACAAGAAAAATGAATTGTGATATTCCACTTTTTTAAAAGTAATGGTAACATTGCCCGAGGTTGGATATTAATATCCGGTTGGCGATAAGTTTGGCACCTATTACATTTTGGGACTCAATGTCTTCAGTTAGCCGTGACTGCCCTGGTTGTACCGCTGTCTACCTACTAACCTACCTCTTAAAAGAAATAACCTTTTAAGATGCTTTAAATAATTTTTCCATACAAAAAAAAACAAACCTGAGTCTCGTCAGACACCAATAAAATAAATAAAATTCATTTATTTTCAGGTTACATGGACCCATAAAAATATTAATTAAAATGTCATATAAGGTAATAAAGAAACACATATTATAATGACATGCTATAAATAAATAATTAATTAATTAATAATTGATTTAAATTGATTTATAACTAATAAAATAATACAATAGCTGATTTTAAAAATGTCAAACAATTAATACAATGTCAAAATAATTAAAATAATTGCCAATTATAGTTCTTAAACCACTACACTCAAAAGTAGAGATTTTCAATAGCATTTTTATTTTTTATGCTTCTAGTTGCAACCAACGAATTAAATACGAATAAAAATCATTTGTCTGTTATAATTTTATACGTCGTTAGAAAATACATAAATTGAGGTCAATATCGGGCCCATAAAAATCGGAGTCGCTCCATCCATTTTAGACGCAATAAATTTCGAATCTCTATGTCCATACTAACTTATCGATTCCAGTCGACCCGTGAATAAGCTTTATGCATAGCTTTAATTATACTACATTTTACATTGCTATCTATTGTATAGTTTTATTGTGGAACCGCCTTTGTGGTCTAGTGTTGGAATTGAGTACATGAGTCGATTTCGATTCCTGGTTCAAGCATTGCTCGGAGCTATAATGCCACATACACAACATACACAGAGAGTAAGATAGAGATACGATACGTCAAACTTATAAGACTTTTTTCGGGATTTAAAAATTTCAAAGTTAAATGCATATAAATGTGAAAATTTGTATGTTACGCTTTTACGGCTAAACCGCTTTACCGATTTGAATGAAATTTTATATACACGTAGTCAAAAATCCTCCTTCAAAAACACTACTTTAAAAAATCCAACCTTCATGTCTATTAGGAAATAAAAGTTTGTATTAAAATCAATTTAACGCTGACGAAGCCGGGGGTCAAGCCAGTAGTTTAAAAACCCTAACTATGCTTAAGCATTATAGACATATTATTATTTTTAATGAAGTTAACTACATCCAAGTTTTGCAAATTGTGTAGGTACAAATTATATTTTTGTAGTCTAAAAATACGAAGTCTACTTTACCTTCAGTTCTGAACATCAATTTCCATCAGTTATCTCAACTCCGAAGTATTCCAATTCATAGCCAACTTATCGGTTCGAACACTTAATCCATATTAAGCTTCGTCTACAAGATTATATTTTTATGGTCTTTGCAGATGTTTTTAGCGTCTTCAATTTTTTATTTTTCATAAATTCTGCAAATAAAAGCATTGTAAAAAAGCATACATAATTTTTAGGGTTCCATAGCCGAATGGCAAAAAAACTTAACAAACTAGAGTCACCTGTACGTCAGTATGTCACAACCCCGTTATTTCCAACACTACACAGTAGAAAATACGAAATAACAAAATCAAACCAATTGCGAGTTGTCTATAGATATGTATGTAACATTTTTACATACATATCTATAGATTTAGTTTACTTTGATCATTTATTCCCAAAGCCAATCGTTTTAAATAAAGACATTTTAAAGAGATAAAACATGTGTTCTCTCTCAAATTCAAAATTAAGAGAATGAAAAATCTAAGGTCATCCAGTCAAATTTGAGGATTAATTATAAATATACAAATCTACGCTTGATACTACACAACCCTTCAGAGACGAGTGCGACTCGATCTTGACTATTTTGTAATTGCTTCTCTTTCTGTTACTTCCGTGGAAGGAAGATAGCGATAACCTTAAATTTGTTAATCGCTGCAGAATTACCACCAACAACTTTAAGTCATATTCTTGGGTGTAGAGTATTTTATAGACAACGAAAATAAAGGTCATTACAAACAAGACCATTGGTGGCAGAGTGTCTTCTTTCGGTTTGGACGTATGGTTGCCGGTAGGTAGGGTAGACTTGTACATTGCGGCCACAAGTCAGCGACGGACCTATAGCATCTATGGTGTCTATAGGCCACGTCTCTTGCCATCAAGAGATACGTCAATTTCAAATGAGATTTTTCTTTATAACGTACATCATGTATAGAAAGGTGATTCCAAACACATACATTTAATTGGTAGAATATGTTGATATACTTAAATATTTTTAAAACATCTTTTTGGACACATATTCCGCAAATAAAATAAAAAAGTAAAAAAAAGTATCTTCACACCCATATCCCCGAACAGGTAGGCACAGGCACAACCAGGACACCCACGACTAGCCGAAGACACCAAGTCCCACAATGTGATAGGTGGCAAGCCTATCGCCAACTGGGCACATTTCCAATCCCGACCAATATTTTTTTTTTCGAAAATTGGAAAAAACCCAATTTTCTTTTTGTTGCCCGATCCGGGATTCGAACCCGGGACCTCATGCAGTCAAGTCCAATAACTGAACCGCTAGACCACAGAGGCAAATAAAATATTTTTTCGAAACTATACAATTTTAAATAAATATTTAGTAATGCGTATTTTTGTGTTTACCTAGACCATGTGGCTATAAATATTTTTCATTTCTTACTCAATCCTAAACATAAAACGAAAGTAACGAAAATGTCACGACATCGTTACCAATGCCATCACTAAAACGCTCACAATACCATTACAATTCGCGATGCCATTACACCTTTAGGACAGTCACGAAATAGTCAAAAGCACCGTCAATCTCACAAAACTATCAAGATATTATCACGACATTATCACCAACACCGTCATCAAAACCATCACAGTACGACATTGTTACCGGCACTGTCACGACACAGTCGAGAAGTCATCAGATTATTACGTTATCATGACTTCTTCTTCTCTATCACTATCAAAACGCCGTCACAATATCATCATGAACCCGTCACGATACCCTACACGAAATAATAATCCAAGATTTATTTTTAATATTATACTAGCTTTTACCCGCGGCTTCGCCCGCTATAAATTGAGATGTAAGCTATCCTATCTCGCAAGTTGGATCGAACTGCACATGGTGTTCGAATTTTATTATAATCGGTTAAGTGGTTTAGGAGTCCATTGAGGACAAACATTGTGACACGAGATTTATATATATTAGATTGCTACTTTATCTTCACCGTGACCGTCACGATATCGTCACCGTTGACACCATCACGACAGCATCACGGTACAGCTAGAATATTATCACAAACACCGTTTCCATCAAGACATCATCACGGGAGAGTGTCACGATATCGTAACAATATCATCAAGACACCGAAACGACACTGAAACCAACTCTGACAACTCACGGTCACGATGACCGTTAATGTCATTAAGTAGTGATATCCTCGTCAATATAACTGTTATGTTTTTAAGTAAATTTAGTACTATATATTTCTTTTTTTGTCTGTTATTAATCCTTTGCATGCCGGAACGCGGATCCGCGCAATCCAGTTATACTGCAGCGTTAAAGTCGCGGCATGCCAGAGGTTAAAAAATTATGTACAACAGAAAATTAAAAAAAACGATTTGAGTTGCTTAACTCAGGCTTTTTCATTTGATACCCCACATGAAGTAATTGTCCAAGATTTATTTTTCAAATCCCCACTTAGATCGCCCTAGCACCGTAACCCCTTACCTGTTTTCACCTGTATTCGAACTTAAAATTGTGTTAAATACACACCTACCAAATTTTATTAAGATCGGATCAAAGCTACTAAAGTTATCGTCGAAAAGTTATACAAACACATAGACCTCCACTGACTTCGCTTGCTCGGTCAATTAAATAGTATAGAATTTAATTACCTAATCAATTAATGAATACTTTCAAAACTTACAAGACGTCAACTAAGATTTAAACAATAATTAAACTCCTTGAAATAAAATACAACAATAATGACGAAGCTCCGTCTCGGAACATAGTTGGAAACACTGCCCGTTCACTTCGAAACAACGTACAATAAAGAAGAAAACTTAATTGGTACAATAAATAAAGATGTGCCTCGGACTACCCTTAATAGATACAACAGATTTAAGTCTTAACTGAGAAAACTAGTGACATACATTTACGCATTTAGGATTTCTTTTTTTTTATGATAATAGAATGCAAACAAGCTGACGGATTTCCTTATGGTAAGAAATTCATGTTGCCTATAGACACGAAAGGTGGTAATTGTGCGTTGCCAACATAAGGCCGTGATTTTAGGCCCAGAGCTAAAGTAAGTTTACCGCCTACATTACCTTCTGACCCGGAACACGTCAACGGCAAGCATTGACATTATAGCGGCAGGAATAGGTAAGGCGGTGGTACCAATCCGGCTAGTCGCTGCGAACCTCTACCACCTAGTAGGATGTCACGGTGTTAGTGATGGAAAGTCTATGCTCGCATTTCACGAGCTGCCTGGCAGGAAGGCAGATGGTCTATAATGCAATGAAGCCCGAACCAACACAAACCATGTTGTGTCTACACCAACCATTCTGTCTCGACAAATTAGTCGAATTGATCTAAACCCTAAGTAAGCAATTTGTATGCTTATATTATGGATGTAAACTATACTAATATATGGAAATATTTTAATTCGTGACAAAATATATTTAATAAGCACACAGACTTATAAATTGAGACATTTAGGGTTCATCGCATTGTCCTAGTCGTGGATCGAACCCGAGTCTCAAGTCCAACGAAATGGGAAAAGAAACTTCATAAATCAGCACAATAATTTTGCTTGTGAGGCGTATTCATATAACATAATATCTAATATTTTAAATCCGTAGATACAAAACATTTAAGACTAAGCTCTCACTGCTACGTATCAATCGATGTTTTTTTTTTGGTTAAAAAAAAAGTGTCTTCACGCCCACATCCCTATACATTTACAAACAATGCGTATTGTACGACTAGCTAAAAACACCAAGGCAAACAATGGGATAGGTAGTATCACGGTGTGGTGGCATTCAGTCCAGGGTAGCATTTTCATCAATAAAAAATGAAAAAAACATTATATGTTTTCGTTGCTTGACCCGGGCATCGAACCCGAGACCTCATGGAGTCTAGTCTTACACCTGATAGCTAGATCACAGAGGTGACAAAAAAATCTAGTAATTAATTTAATGTATATTTATCGGAGATACCTAATGAATGATAAACTAAATTTAGGCTAGAACATATTTAAAGCAGAACAAGGAATTAAATATTTTTTTCTAAAAAGTTCTATTAGTCAATTTATTAGGCATGTTTTATAAAATTCAATTCTATAGAAGTCACATTACTAGAAGTTATTATAAAAAATCTTACTAACTTGATGTTCGTATTCTCGACTGTTATGTTCCAGTTTTAGCCAAGTTGGTAAACTTATATCTTACATAAGATACCAACCTGATGTTGGCAATACACCATTCCACCTTAGTTTATCTACGACATGTATTATTTGCTAACAATAAATCTGTCTTCATTTGGCTTGGATTTCCATAAAAAAACACAAAGTAAATAAGCAAGCTTAATATATTTTATTTCATACCATAAACGTTTATGATATTTTGCCTCAAGGTTATCCTAAAATATGCTTTTAACATTTTTTCTTATATTTGTAGCCTATGCCAAAATAGCATAAATTTAAAAATGAAACCGTAAATTTTTACTTTCGGAAAGGAAGCGGCCGAAAACTTACAATTTATGCAAATTAATTTGTTTTACAAAAGTACTTTTAACTTAAAATTGTTTAAGGAATTCATTCCATCATAGGACATTTCGTAGTTGCCGCGTGACATCACGACAAAATAAGATAGAAGTATACTGAAAAGCTGTAAGGGTAAAAGAGACAGCATTACCTTTTGCTAGACCCTATTGATCTTTCACCCGCCATTTTAGCCTGTACCATTTTCGCTTCGGGCGTCACGCTTATACCAGGCTGAAACCATGAAAAAAGTCGTTATTCGCTTGTCATTTTGTTATTTAATCAATCCTTAAGACAGGGCATTTTTAGCAAGATTAATTATTTATAAGGTATCTTTTTAAATATCTGTAGAAAATTTTTTTTATCAAGTAACAAAATTCAATGTCTGTATAAGGTAATTTTGACTATAAATATCTATTTGACTTACTGGAGTATATATTTAACTAATCTGACTTAAATAAATAATTTAATTGTTTAGATCCATTTGTGTAATATTATATAGGTATTTATTTAC
This sequence comes from Calephelis virginiensis, assembly GCA_002245475.1. Lineage (NCBI taxonomy): Eukaryota > Metazoa > Arthropoda > Insecta > Lepidoptera > Riodinidae > Calephelis > Calephelis virginiensis. The sequence goes on from NJDC01001343.1 coordinate 91,464, forward strand.
TAAATTTGTATTGTTTCATATAATAGTATGTTTTTTTTTATACTTAATCTAATTAAAATAACAGGTACATCAAAATAAATAACAATAAATCTCAAAATTCAAAACCTCGACATGAGAATTTAAAATTCGCAATTTATAATTACATTCACTGAAATAAATTTAAATTTTCTGGTAGCCAAAAATTTTTTCATTGGGAATAATATGTTTCATGAAATGGTCAACCTTTGATCATCAGACTAGTTCTAGATTTAACATATTTATCCAAGTAGTCGCAGAATACTTATAACAGTATAAGTAACACATCATATTACATGTCAATTAAAATTGTATTCTAACTGATAAACAATAAAAGACCGTTAAAATACTTAGCCAGAGAGATGTTAACATAAAAATATGATAGTAAAGAAGGGAATTACCAAAGATGCTACATGATATAGAGATGAAACAAGATATTTTTTGTGATATATATTTTCTGAATATTAAGCTTAGATTAACAATACGAAATCGATAATCTGATAATGAGTTTGCGGTGGCAAAATGTGTTTTCAATATGTCAGTCTGAAAAAAAAGTCAGTCTGAGGTTTTATTTTTAATGATTCTCACAAAATAACATTAAGCATTTGTTTTTCCTTTATAACAATCTTAAGCCCCTCTGAAAATGTGTGTTTTAATGTACTGTATGTATAATGTGTCTGTGCATACATTACTTTTGAACAATAATACCTATTTCCATGCGCTTTTTCTTGTTAATAAGCAAACGTGGTTGAGATTGTTTTGCTGTATAATTTATTAAATAAATTGGGATGATATTAAAAAACTTTATTATTTCCGTGCTATGTTTTTTCCTCCATCTTTGTTAATTCAAAAAGGGTATAACATTTTATTTTCACTTATAAGTTTTAGTCTTACACAGTAATTTATTAAAAAAAACGTTACGTAGTTACTAGTTGTAATTATTCAGTAGTTTGGTTGCGATTAAAAATCTTTGTACGCAGTACATTACATTAAAATAATGAACAAGACGTGCGCATTTAGATAATTTCTAATATAAAACACATAATACACTAGGGCGTCATGGCTTTTTTCATGATCGTTTTTAAAGCTGTGGTGCTTATTCTACCTCGCAAACATTGATCGAAGACCATCACTGAAACAACAAACTTATTTATTCGAATGCAAAACATGTTTGCTCGACTCAACTCGTTTAACGAATCTGCTCTGCTGGGGATTAGTACATGTTATTTGTAGAGAATTAATTTGTACAGAATACGAAAAATACTCTGTATTGTACGGAGATTAGCAGATTATTTTGCCTTACAATTATCACATGGTATAGTTTAAAATAAAAGGGTGAGGTCATCCTTTTATTTTAAATTATAATATCTGTTAACGAATATCTTAAAGCTAATTATATCTTTGTGTTATGAGCGTTGGGATATATGTCGGTCGGTATATTAATACACAGGAATACTTAAATAAATACAACTGAATAAATATAATGAACAGCTAGACCCGGGAATACTAACATCGTTGTTCGTCACACGAGTGCTTGCTCTTGTTCGGTATCAAACCCAAGTCTCGCGTTTGGCCGGCTGCGTGATGCATGCACGATAATCGTAGTAATATTGAGGTGATCTAACTTCGCAATCTTAGCGCACTTCTTTGGTAAATCTCTTATCTATAAATAAGCCTGTGTGGTCTAGCGGTCAGATTTGACTTCTTGAGGTTCTGGGTTCGATTCCTGGGTCGGGCAACAAAAAAATAGAAGATGTAGGTGTATTTACAATTTTCGATTTAAAAATAGCGTTGCCTGGGATTAGGCACATATCCAATCACGGGCGACGTTATTTTTATTAAAAAAAATTAAAATATTCAGTTTCTAGTCAAGTCCGATGCCGGTAGCAGTCCGGCCACAGAGACTACATGTAGACATAGCTTCATAAATTTGGGCTTGGAATTCATGACCAAAGATAGGAAATTTGTAATTGAAGTGGCCAATACCAGAAAACACCAATTTCATATGTAACGACCTACTAGGAATTCATGACCAAAGATAGGAAATTTGTAATTGAAGTGGCCAATATAAGAAAATACCAATTTCATATGTAACGACCTAATATTTGCTCCATCTAGTCTATACTGGTACTGTAAATGAGAAAGTGTGCTTCTTTGTCCTTGTTTTACATCGCAGCAGAGCAATGTTAGGGTAGATTTTTGTGTGTGAAGATAGTTAGAAGACTGAAAAAGTGACATGGCTACTTTTTATCCTGACATCTAAACGTATTCCCAAAGGAGGGTTGAATTCTGTTTCATTACTTTAGGTGGATATAGCCGGGGGTAACATTTAGTTTTTATCTATATTAGATACCTGCTAGATATTTTTTTGTATGTGGTATGAAGCGGGTCTCCTGATGGTAAAATATAATTGTGGCCTATAGACACAATGTTTCTGGTGCATCGCTGTCCTGCGGCCGGGATGATGAGCCTATTGTGAAAGTCTACCGGCTACCCTACCCTCCAGACCAGAACATGACAAAGTCATTATGGGGAAGGAATAGGTAAGGCGGTGGATCTCTTCCCGGGCAAGTTGCTGCACAGCACTTTAGCACCATTGGTCTTGTTGGTACTGACCTATATTAAAACCCGTGCCCGTCTATTACGAGCTGCCTGGCAGAAAGAGAGAGTTGGTTAAAGGTCTCAGGACACATATAAACTCGGAAAGGGATCGTCACCGTATCGCCTTTAGCCTCGCCGTCAAGCAGGCGTCCACTTAACGTGTGCACGTAACCAAACAGTATCAGCAGCTCCTGTACATCAACTCGGCTACGGCTAAACGACACTGCGCTAACGTTCGAAGGGTAAGGTAGCCAGTAAATTTACTTTTGCTCGAGGCCTAACATCCCGGCCTCAGGTTAGCAACGAGCCAGTACCACCTTCGTTGTCTCTAGGCGGCGTGAATTTCTTAACATCACGAAATCCGTCTGCTTTTTTGCCTTCCATTATCATAAGAAATGATAACTTTTCTCGGCAATCAGACGAGGATTGTCATCTGTGGCATATGTACCTACATAAAATAATTAACCACAGTAATACTACAAAAACTGACTCAAACTATTTCATTGGGTAGGTACCTCGCTACTAACTGATAATTAACTTTTCGAAAGATAGCAAAATATGTTTTCGAAATGGTCCCATATAAATTTATTAACACCCTACTAATAATTTTAGAGTTACACTAAATAAAGCATACATTTTTTACTTATCTTTACCACCAGTAAAAAAAAACTATTGAGTTTGCTATGTTTTTTATTCACCTTAGACTTACTGTCAAATTAAACGGGTTATACCTACCTTTTCACCATGTTATTCAACCATGGACAAAGGAATATATAACGGTGTGCAACAATGTTCTACAACAAATTTAGTTGTATAAATACCGTTGGAATCGACATATGACTTAACAATATTTCTTTGTCTCTTTTTAACAAATGTTGATATTATGTACACCGAAAGAGATAACGACATTTTATTCCATACACATTTTGACGCCGATTTAAAGTGACATCATGACAGTCCTCATGCTTGCCAAGAACGCCATATTTCGTGTTCAATTTTAGAGTTATGTACTATCACAATTGTCGATATTTTATTTTACGTTTCCAAAAAAGAATATTTGGACAAGATATAAATTGACACCATTGGCATTGAAAATATCAATCACCGTCTACCGTAATAAGAATTCTTTCAAGGGACCACTTTAATGTAAAGTATGTGGTTTGAATGTATTCTGATCACATTTTTTGTAATGATAATGAATCTTGTAATAAATATAAAGAGTTAACTTATATAAATAATAAACATATTTGCACGCCACAATGTAAAAAATATGCTCGTGAAAAGTAATAGGTAAATATTATTTCTTTTGTTTCATTACATTTCAGCACTAAGTAAGTAAGTAAGTAAGTAAGTAAGTTGATAGTTGCAATTTCATTCGGTAGGTAAATAATAATTCTTATCTATTTACTTAGACTTAACTATCAAGACCTAACACCTACTTAATTTTCAATTTTCTAATAAAAATAACGTTGCCCGAGATTGGATATGTGCCCGGTTGGCGATAGGCTTGCCACCTATCACATTGTGTGATTTAGTATATTCGACTATTCATGGGTGTCCTGGTTATACCTCTGCCTGTACTATATGTGGGTGGAAAGATACTTTGCCTTTTTACATTTTACATTGGCAATTCTTATTATATTTTTACATAATATGATTACACGTAAAAGTGCTTAGCACCGAGCCATGCAATTAACGCCTCGTGCATGGACATTATATGGCCTATACGAATTTGTTAAATGAGCCCTAAATTAAGGAGATAAGGTTCAAAATGAAATGGCTAGAATATTCAGAGATATCCACCCAAGGGACAATCCCCTACCATAATTGTCACTTGCCGGAGGTAATGAACCCTGACATTATGGGTAGTACACGTAGGTTTATCACCGAAAAGCTAAAACAATAGGTATTGTACAGTACAAGCGAGATTTTTTTAAAGTTTTTGTATTTTTACGTATGGTCAAATTAATGGACATAGACTGAAGTACTTAAAAAAAGGAAGTTGTTATTATAAATCTATATTACCGTATAAAAATCACAGTGTATATATGTAGATACTAAGCTTAATTGTCAAATAGGGTTTTTAAACAAAAGAAGGGAAACGAGCAAGTGGGTCACCTGATGGAAAGTCGTCGGACATCCGCAACACCAGGAGTAGGTATCACAGATTTTAATTTATTATTTTATTAAGTTTACAAATAGTATGTAGTTGTTTTTTTTTTATTGTTACAAAAATTGTGGCCATTACAAATATGGATTTCGTTTGCAACAAAGAACTTATTTAATAGGTACACAGAACTGTGTATCTATAGTATATCAGTACCCGCATAAACGGTTAATAAAGGAATAAAACGTTTCGCGACGGGATTTGACTCCGTAGTGGCTCAAACGGTTAGAGCATTTGTCGGTTTGATACGGAAAGGCATAGGTTCAAATTCTGTCTGGGGCTATTTTTTTCTTTCTTTGCATTTTGTAGAAATCTGTGATCTCAAGGGCGATTGGTCCCAGCAAAAACCGAATACACTTGTGGCATTTTTTATTAGTTAATAGCTCAATAGCAGTAAAACTGCAAAACACCGACTTCGACTTCAATAAGTAAATCATCTAAGTACACAAAAATTGAGTGTTCTAACATTACTCTTTTTGTAGATTCAAAATAAAATATACTAACTAAAAGGCGAATAACATTTTTTAAAATCCCTCTTAGGTATTTTAGCGCTTATCCTGTTGGTATAAACTACTAAATAAATTTTTACAATTTTTACTCTTTTAAAAAAAACAGGATGGCCTTCAAAGTTATAAAAACTGTAAATGTATCAAAAATTTAACGAATCAACAAATAAACAGTGCTACCAGTTACACTATAAACTGATCTAACCGTCACGTCTATATTATTAGAATATGTATGGTCATATAAAAGTTCTTTGTTTAAAATGACGTAAAATTACCATATTGAAGCCATGTAAATAGCTTTCAAATCAACGCAGAGTTCGTAGACTCGATGTTATTGGGTGCAAAATGTATCTGAGCTTCGAGAATATCACGATATAGCAATAAAAGCCACTAACGAAGGCACAAGCGCAGGGCTGTCAACAATACAGAAATATCCACTGGCGTACTCCACTACGAATAAGGTAACAATTTATTTATTTTGCCGCATATCAATTGCGTGAAATGAATTTCGATTTTTTTATGATTTTCAATGTGGGTACCAGAATGTCTTATACGTTAGAGAGATAATGATATAGATATAACTGGGTCTAGTGGTCTAGCGGTTAATTTGACTGTCTGAGGTCCTGGGTTCGAATCCCGCGTGGGGCAACAAAAAGAAAATTGGGGTTTTCCAATTTTCTAATAAAAAAGACGTAGCTCAGGATTGCATATGTGCCCGGTTGACGATAGGTTTGGCACCTATCACAACGTGGGACTTAGTGTCTTCGGTTAGTCGTGGGTGCCCTGGTTGTATCTCTGTCTACGTCGTCGGAGATATGGGCGTGAAGATACTTTCACTTTTTTTACAAATTTGAATGCTACGAATTAAACGTAGTAAAAATGCAACAAAACAATTACAATTGTTTCATTACCGCGTCATGATTTCATAGTCCTTTATTCGAAAGATAAGTGATTTCGAGAAGATTTTACATAAATTTTATGAAAATCCCACTATAATTAATAAATAGATTTTGTCAACTTTAACGAAATTTTATGCATCACTAGCTGTTGCCCGCGGCGTTGCCCCCATGGTAAATGATCCCACAGGGACATTTTTTCGGGATGAAATCTATCCTATGTGTCAATCCGAGTTACCCTCTATGCGTGTGTTAAATTTCATAAAATTCGATTCAGCAGTTTCTGCGTGAAGGAGTAGCAAACAAACATACAAAAACGTGTATACGTAAACGTAACGTACGTAATGAAACGTATACTGACTCGCAAAGTATACCTATATGTTTTCCCCGTGTTGGTCCGGGCTCCTTCGAAGAGTAGACCATCTGCCTTTCTGCCAGGCAGCTCCGAAAAGGCGAGCATAGGTTTGACGTCACTAGCACCGTGACATCCTACTAGGTGTTAGAGTTACGCAGATTGGTATCATTGGTTTGGTGGATTGGTATCACCGCCTTACCTATTCCTGCCGCTACAACGTCGTTCCGGTTCGGAGGGTAAAGTAGCCGGTAAGCTTACTTTTGCTTGATCCAGGCTTCAGGTTGGCAACGCACCATGTGGTAATGGTTTGGTGTCTCTAGGCGGCGTGAATTTCGTACCATCAAGAAATCCGCCACCTTGTTTGCCTTCCATTATCATTAAAAAACAAAAATCCAAAAACCACTAAGTAAATGTAACCTAATAAAATATATACTGACTCTCAAAGTATATATATATATATATATATATATATAACCCCGAAATTAAGATTTCGTTGCAAGACCGTCCATATTCGGCATAGACATTTTATGTGTAGCATCTATTTATTGTTAAAAGTAAGCTATCTTAATGGATTTATACAGTAAGGTAGAATGATTGGCAGCCCTACAGTAGCTGCGTATCAACTTTGCTCTTTGCTACTGGCAGAAGTTCAGAAGTGTAGCGTTGGCGAGAACATTCGCAGCATCTGTCAGCGTTGTGCTTCGAAACGTTTTTAATAAAATCCTTTCTTGTTTTCCCTCAGTATTCATGCCCTATAAGACATTACAGGAGATACGGATTCGGAATAATAATATCAAAAATCACGAAACGTCTCAAAAGCTTTGTAGCAAATCGTTTTGTTACGAACTCGATTTGATAACTTTACATAAATATTTTTAACCACGAACAAAAAAGCGTTTGGTAAATCTAATGTTTGGGTTATACATGGTTTATCTTTTTAAAACACTTCAAAAAAAAGAGGTTTCAATTCGACTATATGTTTTTTTGTATGTTTGGTACGGAAATGCACAGTAGCCAACCGATTTTAATGCTTCTTTTTTAAAAGAAAGATAATGATTCCGAGGTGATCCCTAGTTTTACCATAATACATATGATTTATGTATGTAACGTAATTTTCATAAATTTGAAAAAAAAACACATTTTGAGTTGTCCCAACTCTGAAATCGAAATACAAAAACTCATGCATCTGGTATGTAAAAATTATATTTTTTAACAATTATGAGCACGGGGACTTTCTCCTAAATTAAAAGAATAGTGTTATATGGGCATTATCACTGAAAAGTACTCCGTCTCCGTCTGTAAAAAAGGATGTTTTCATTCGTATGTTTTTAAATGTATTCAAAAAAATGAATTGAAAATGAAAAATCTCAAAATCCTGTAGGATACATTTGAGAGCATACATTTTTCACTTATCTTTACGACCTCATCAAGGACGTACAGTATAAAAAAAATATCCCTAGTTAAGTTACACAAATTGAATCTAACTCCAAAGTAAGCAAATAACATGCTTGTGTTATGGGTGTTAGTCAACGATTCTAATACATAGAAATACTTAGATAGATACCAGAACAAATTGAGTAGGTACCAGAACAAAACCCAGACCCGGAAATGCAAACATCTAAATGTTCATCACACAAATGGCTGCCCCCGTCGGGAATCGAACACGAGCCTCGCGGTTGGTCGGCGTAGTTAGGTGTGTATGCTAGCCACTCGACTTTTTTTAAATGGCTAGTATGTCGCTAACCGCAAGGTTTTTAAATCTTAACCAGACTATAGGGCCACGCGACCAACGAGATGGTATACGTGAGATGGTAGTGGTAGGGTGTTAATAAAATTTATGTGGGACCATTTCGGAAATGTTTGCTATCTACCGAAAAAAGCGCAACGTGGTGCCTACGCAAAAAATTAGTTAGAGTTGGTTTTTGCAATTTTACTGCGGTTAATTATTAAAGGTATCTCTTGATTACATAGTGTTTGTCATATTGCTGTAATATCAGGACACAGATTGATTTCAAAAGTATGTTTAAAAATGAACGATCGTAATATTTTCCTGTTCTTCTTTTGAATGAGTAATGTGTTGCCAACCTCGCGGTTTTTACAACTTCACCGGGCTTTGTGGGCCGAGCAGAGTGGTCAGCCAGATACATTTTTTAGGTGGATTATACTGTTCCCTACAACGTCAGCAAAAAGGGTTGTCTCGTAGGAGACCGTACCTTGACTTGGTGCTGCGTTCTGGTTACTGGATGGACTTGATGTAGGAATAGTGACGGCTTGTCGCTCGGCGTTATTAGGCGCCGGGCGCAAGAGAGATCTTCGTGTAGTGTGTAGGTGTAGTGTAGTGTCCTGTGAGTTAGTGTTGTTTCGAATGGGAGCGAGGCTTGCGCTAGCCGTGGTTATTGGATCCGGAGGATCCGATAGGACGTGACGGGGTCTCCTAACTTTGTTCGGCACCTTTATGGCTGGTGTGAGTGCAGTGTTGCGTTTGCTACTTTGTTAGAAGTCGCTATCTTAACCTGAAGGACCTACTGCTATAAGTTTATGGGATACTTTAATACACACACCAAACTACAATAGTACCAAACAATGACGTTATTACAGTATTAAATGATTCGCTTAAAAAGGTTCAAGATCACACAAATTATCATCAATAAAAAGTTCTCTTGAAAGTCATTTAAAATTAAGATTAGAGATTTAACAACATAAAATTCATAAGAAGTAACATTACCAACAGAGCTAGTAATTCATCCTGAAACTATTACCTTGCAGAATTCCCTGAAAGTTTTACTTATTCAAAGTTTCCTGCAGATTTTGGCACGATACAAGGGCACAACTTAACACCGTCTGTAAATTTTCTAGTACGATATTAATTTTGTTGTTAACATTCCACTTGAACAGGTTAAATAATGTCACGTTTTAAAATCGATAAAAATTAAATATTTTAGTATAGTCCCATAAGTTTTATCAATATCCCACAGTAAACCATCTTGTGGAGACAAAAAATTATGCATTTCTTTTTTTATGATATTGGTAGACAAGCAAACAGACGGATTTCCTGATGGTAAGAAATTCATGCCGCCTAGAGACACCAAAGGTGGTAATGGTGCGTTGCTAACCTAAAGCCTCGAGCAAAAGTAACTTTAGCGTCTACCTTACCCTCCGAACCAGAACACGTCAACGGCGAGCACTGAGTTTCAAGGCGGTTGAAAAGGGTTTCTGAGGATCGTTTAATTACGGTTGTAAAACTGCGCGTAGGAGGTAGTCTATAATATATAAATATAATAAAACTATAGAAGTCTGTACATTGAAAATATTTTTAAAAAATAGGTTGTAGTCCAGAACAAATAACCGCGTTGCGGCGCCGCGCCGTTGAAATCGTCGATTTGCGTTGCGGCGTTGCGGTGTCGAGAAATTTGTAAGTTATTTGATATTAAAAAGATATCACTGTCTTTTAAATAAATAAATAGTGTTGTGCCGCTACAATCGCTACTGCCGATTTTAGCATCTCGGCCCCGCAACGCGGTTATGCGTTTAGGCCCTAAGCTATTCAAAATAGGCAGCAGAATTTTTTTAACACTTTTAAAGTGTTTGTCTGGTTATATTCCGACTGCACTTTACTTCACACCGAGTAAACCGATCGTTAAGCAATTCGGTACTCTATATGTTTCAAGGAAGGTTACAGGCTACATATTATTCCGTTTACCAAAGGAGTTCCCCTGAGAGGCGTAAAAGACAAAATGTAAATTGGACTATAATTCATTAACGCCTAGTCCGCTTTCATTCATTCTTTTTTGTTTCATAGTATGCGCTTTACTAATTCTGTGCTTATCCCAAACTCATGGAAGCGAGAGTTTGGTTGGTCATAAAAAGCATGAGAGAAATTTGGTCGAAATGAGAGCTCTATGGAAAATTTGTTGTGTGACGCTAGTTGACTGAATCCGTAACACTGAGATCCAAAAAAGAGTGGGATTGAAAGAAGTGTTGGTTTTAAATTGAGAAATAGTATTTTTGCTGGCTCAGTCATGTGGAAAGAATGGCAGATGAAATTTTGACAAATCAGATGTACAATGTGAATGTGGAAGGATGTAGGTACCCGGGGAGACCTAGATTGATATTTCAGGATCAAATCGCTCGACTGTTATCCGAGAGTAGTGTCAAGAGTCTCCGGACCCAGTGTTTTGTATGAAAAGGATAATACATTTTGAACTAGCCAGAAAGATCTGCAAGGATTTGGCACTAGATACTTTCCACCGAATAACGTAAAGGACTTGTTGTAAAGATAATATAAATTTATGGCATAAAGTTAAAAGACCGCATTCGTAACAGTGAGATTCGAGAAAGAGTGGGATTGAAAGAAAGTATTGGTGTTAAAATGCGACAGGGCATGCTCCGTTTTTTCGGTCATGTGGAAAGAATGACAGATGAAAGATTGACAAAGCAGATATACAATGCGAATGCGGATGGATGTCGGTACCCGGGGAGACTAACGCTGACATTTCACGATCAGAACACTCGGATATTATGGTGGTATAATGGATGGATGGACATAAGTTATCCGAGGGTGGTGTCAAGAGTCTCCGAAACCGGCGAGTTTGTATGAAAAGGGTAATGAATGTGAAGGACAGGTTTGTCAGGATCATGAGGTCTGGCACTCGATACTCTCTGCCTACCCCGAAAGGATTTGTCGTGAAGATATGTATGTATGTAAAGTTAAAAGTTCCTATGTAAAAAATACAAATCTAAGAACACTATGTATAAAGCTACCTAGTACCTAGTAACTTGAAACCTGGAATGTAAAATACTATTACGCGAAAGTTTTGTACTTGGGCTAAGATTATCTCTGGTATTCGGATTTTGTAACGAAATCCAACCATACTAATATTGTCAACGCTAAAGTTTGTCTGCCTATTACGATTTACTAATATATATCGGATTAGCGTTTACTTCAGGCAGTAGCGAACGAAGTCGCGGGAATTAAGGATGGGGGAGGGGAAATAGTTCACCAAAAATCACAGGGATATCACATAAAAAAAAATTAATTGCCAGTGAGATTTGTAAATCATAAAAATCTACTTGTCAATGTTTTCTTTCTTTCCTATTCCTAAGTTTAACTGTTCCTAAAGAATGTGAGTGAGAAGCGAAAAGTTGCAACTTGTAGATGACCTAGCATTGAGGTGGCGGGGTGGTGCCAGTGTTGAAAAATGATTAGGTATATAAAAAATAAAAAACATGATTATACTGATGGTATACCTAGGTAGTCTTTTGTACTAAATCAACTTAAAAAAAATACAATGTCGTGAGTTGTGACGATGTTGTCACCTTTTCACTGGTTTCGTGACGGTAATGGTATTGGTGACGATGTGACGATGGTCATGGTGTCGTATCATTTTTCTACACTTTTTGATATAGGCGGTACCTACAACTTCGTTCCGTTCGGGGTCCAAAGTTTTAGAATATATTTTTGACTTATATAACTTTACAGTCATATACGAATAGTACACATTGTTTTATTAAAACTTAAATCAATACGAGTTCAGTTTTTTATTTTGCCACTAAAACATTATATAGACGTACTGTTTTTCTACACCTATGTTTGTCTGTTAGATGGCGCTTTTTGATGCTATCATAGCATGTTTTATTCACACATTTATTAAATAAATAGGTTAATTACCTACAATTACTTAAATAGACCATATATTGAAACACTTTTTATTGGGGTTTTGTATAGAGGGTAGGCGTAAGTAAATATTAGTACCTAATAAGTAATAACATTTTGGATCATTTGAAGCTAAAACTTGAAAGTATTCATTGACATAGGTACTGCTATAAATTTACAAAGTTTTAAATGAATTGTTTATTTTTTTTTAATCTCTTAAAAAATCCTAGAAATAATCATAACATATTATTCAAAGAACATTGTAAACAAATGCAAACTTACCGCCATCTCAATGAAAAACAACACACTAAACTGTAAAAGCCTTCCAATGCTTATCTCCACTCGGCGGAAACTTGGTTTGAAAACAGTACAAATTTACTGTTCTCGTTATTTAACAAAAATAAAGATGACGCTTACTTTCAAACATGTCTAGGCCACGAATTAAGAATTAATTGGTTTAAATTACACTAATAACACACGCAATGTGCGCAAACTTCATTTCATATTATTTTCAGCAGAAATAAACGCGGCAAATTAAAATTTACACTATGTTTGGTTACATTCTATTTTTAAACTGATTTTGCCATTTAAAAATAATGTGTTTTGTTTTTTTGTACCGGCATTGACTCTATTTTCATTGATACCACTTTTTTTTTTATTTTGTCCTCACAGCACTGATAGACATTCTACAACAGACTGTTGACAGTGAGTAAACCATCTCCAGCTCAATGTCTGAATCACCTTTCACTGTTGGCGGGAACGGATGCACTTTTATTTATTATCTCGTTTCTATTCACGCAGTTAGTATAGCGCTGTCTCATCGGAGTCTCGATTAGAGTAAAACCATTACTGTGAGAACAAAAAAGGGTCCCCTTTGAGCAAATTGTAATATATCATCGCTTTGACGTTATGAGTTTGGGGTCTTTGCCAGTATAGTTCTCTTTGTCCACTAGCAGTAAAATTTATTGAGTAACGGTTTTAACAAACTTTAAATTCACAAAACACGTATTTTTGCTACGTCATTTTATCCTGCCATAAATAAGTGTAATTTTTTTACTTGAGAGATCAGAAAACGAGCACACGTCTCTCTTGATGGTAAGAGACAATCATTGACTATAGACACTATAGATGTTAAAGGTGTGTGCCGGAATATGACAATTTCATTAAGGAGGAAGGAATAGGTAAGGCGGTGGATCCCTAACCGAGCGAGTTATTGCACATCACTCTTCCACCAATAGTCTTGTTGGCAATGAACTATGTTTTGTTTGCCTTTGACCTTTGCTTGCCTCTTACCAGCTTCCTGATAGAGAGACATATGGTCTACTTTACTCAGCGGACCATCACTGGGATGGACGAATATCTGATTAAATTTAGCGAAAGCCCTTAATTTATCACACTTTGGTTTTTAGCTGATTTGAAATAAGGTTGATATTATATATTTTCGATGACCAGTTATTTTTTATTAATGTTCCATTAATTTGTACATTACTTCTGAACCGATTTCAGAAATAAAAGACGAGGTCGTCTTATTTATTTATACTCTAAATCAACATGCGCAGTCTTTTTCATACTGCAATGCAAAAATTTATAACTTTCAAAATATTTTTAATGCACTATCAAACCAATATATTTTTACAATGGATGTAATAAAAATAAACCACAAAGGCCACAATGGCATGGTATGGCACGGTTTAAACTCATCCATCAAAATTCAACAATAGATTGTAATCCACATTATGCAGCGGTTTATTATATAAAAAGCAAAGTGTTTTAAATTTTTAAAGCGTCATAACTTGAATCTGTCAATAATTTAATCCTACATCCGAATCAGACACAAATATTAAACTTTAGTAATAAGTAACAGTGACTTCTTTGGCGACTCCAATAGGTAGCTTATGGTTTTCATTTTTTTTTATAGTAATGGAAAGCAAAGAGCAGACGGATTTCCTGATGGTAAGAAATTCACGCTGCCTAGAGACTCCAAAGTTGATAATGATGCTTTGCCAACCTGAGGCCGGGATGTAAGGCCTTGAGCAAAAGTAAGTTTACCGGCTACCTTGCCCTCCGAACCGGAACACGTCATTGGCAAGTGTTGGACGTTATGGCGGCAGGAGTAGGTAAGGCGGTGGTACGAATCCGGGCGAGTCCCTGCAAAACTCTACCACCTAGCAGGATGTCACGGTGTTAATAACGTTAAGCCTATGCTCGCCTTTTACGAGCTACCTGGCAAGAAGGCGGATGGTCTATTCTACGAAGGTTCCCGGACCAACACGGGAAAGCAAAATTCATGTGACAAAATAGCTAAAAGACACACAACTCTTCTGATAGTAAGAGATAACATTGCCCTAAAGACAAAATAGATGTTGAAGGTATGTGAGGACAGTAAATTAAAGAGATTCAGCTATATTTATATAACAATATTTGGAAATGATATCCAGGCCTTTGACAAGAGTGTAACCTCCAGTAGTGAATACATGATTTACGTATACAAGAACATTTAACTATAAATACTATATTTTCATGTCTCGCGTGTAGGTATAGGTATTAATACACGCGAGACATGAAAACACTTCTGTAATAGGACAATATTGTGATTAGACATTCTTATATATTCATTCATATCTGTTATGATTCAACGAATCGGATTTGTTGTTTGACTAGTATATTAAATTATCTGAGCAATAGACAAAGCAGACTTCTTATTCTTAACTTATAACAGTATTTCTATAAACATCATTGCGGGTCTCATAACGCGACAAGTTGACCCATCTGTACGCAAACAGACTGTAATATTTAAAAAAAATTAGACTCGCAGACAATATTTGATCGAGCGAGCGAAGCGAGTGAAAGTATCTGTGTTCAGATAGGTTTGGGGTTGTATGTTTGTATATTTGTATTTTTGTTCGACGATAACTTGAGTAGTTTTGATCCAATCTTCATAAAATTTGGTAGGTGTTTGGATATGCTTAATACAATTTTTTAGTTCGAACATGGGTAAAATCTACAGTGCTAGGGCGACCAAAGTAGGTGAGTCGAAGAATAAATCTTAGACAATTATTTTGTGTACGGTAACCAATGACAGGGCTTGATTAAAACATTTTAGAACTGTTTTTAAGTTTTTGAGTAAAGAGCAAAAAAATCTGTTGTACTGAAATTACTTAAAAACATAAAAGTAACATTGATAAAGACAACAGCATCTAATAATTATATTAACGGTGATGGTGACTGCGACGATGACTTCGTTGGTGATAATATCGTGTCAGTGTCATGACGATTACGTAACAG
>NJDC01001343.1:107712-119969 GCA_002245475.1 Calephelis virginiensis
AACTTTCAAAATATTTTTAATGCACTATCAAACCAATATATTTTTACAATGGATGTAATAAAAATAAGCCACAAAGGCCACAATGGCATGGTATGGCACGGTTTAAACTCATCCATCAAAAGTCAACAATAGATTGTAATCCACATTATGCAGCGGTTTATTATATAAAAAGCAAAGTGTTTTAAATTTTTAAAGCGTCATAACTTGAATCTGTCAATACTTTAATCCTACATCCGAATCAGACACAAATATTAAACTTTAGTAATAAGTAACAGTGACTTCTTTGGCGACTCCAATTGGTAGCTTATATTTTTCATTTTTTTATAGTAATGGAAAGCAAACAAGCAGACGGATTTCCTGATGGTAAGAAATTCACGTTGCCTAGAGACTCCAAAGGTGATAATGACGCTTTGCCAACCTGAGGCCGGGATGTAAGGCCTTGAGCAAAAGTAAGTTTACCGGCTACCTTTCCCTCCGAACCGGAACACGTCATTGGCAAGTGTTGGATGTTATGGTGGCAGGAATAGGTAAGGCGGTGGTACGAATCCGGGCGAGTCGCTGCAAAACTCTACCACCTAGCAGGATGTCACGGTGTTAAATTAAATAATTAAATAACGATGTCCCGCTGAGACAGTTTCAATTACGGTATTGGTGACAATATCATGGTGATGTTGTAACCGTTTAGGTTCTTATGAAATTAAAAAAAGGGGAAATAGCAAGAAAAATAGAAAAATGATGCTTCAATCTATACAAACTTTTATTAGCTATTAGTGTCAAGCGATATGAAGTTTTTCGGGTCGGCTAGAGTGATATAGTTTTGATTACATTTCTGCATTTGGAATCACCTGATCAAATACATGACCTACCTTACTAATACAAGTAAAAAAATCCATTCTTGATTTGCGGATTAAACGCATAACAAACATAAAAATAGAACAAAACAAAGATACATTATAGA
Source organism: Calephelis virginiensis (assembly GCA_002245475.1). Classification (NCBI taxonomy): domain Eukaryota; kingdom Metazoa; phylum Arthropoda; class Insecta; order Lepidoptera; family Riodinidae; genus Calephelis; species Calephelis virginiensis. Next base: position 108,671 of record NJDC01001343.1, read on the forward strand.
ATACAGTGTAGAAACGCTTCATAAAATTCTGTGTCTGATTATATGTTTTTGTTTGTTCAAGTAAATTTATATATTCGGGTTTTTGTGTTTTAATAGACCACTTGTTATATTTTTAATTTTGTAATCGATGTTAATACTGGAAAATCAATTACAAGTTCAGACTCATTGCAGCAGAAAAAGTTGTGTTTTTTTATGCGCGTCTTCAAAGCCACTAATATGATTTAACTTATAATTGTAGATGTAAATTTCATATATTCGGGTTTTTGTTTTTTAAAGGACCACTCTTTATATTTCCATTTTGTAATTGCAGCAAAAGAAACTTACGTACCTAGGTATATCGTTATTTAAAAGCCACTCATACAATTGCTTTTCTGTAAAACTGTGTTACCATACTCGTATCAAAGCAATGATAAATGACGGAATTTTGGAATCATATTGATGTTTTGGCTTCTTGCGAGGGCTTAGTTCGGGGCGAATTGCTAGTTAAATTAGATTAACATTCGCAAAAACACAACTATATAAACTAATAGTAAACGCATAATTTTAACTTAGACGATCGCTGATTGAAGTAGAAACTTGAGTAATATATTATCATAAACAGACGCATATATAAAATTTAGATTAGTAATTATATAACTTAAAGTGGGTTTTATTTTATATAAGCATATCGACATCTAGTGGTTTTTGAGTTATTTTTTTAATGATAATGGAAGGCAAACAAGCAGGCGGATTTTTTGATGGTAAGAAATTCACGCCGCCTAGAGAGACCAAAGGTGGTATTGGTGCGTTGCCAACGTGAGTCTGGGGTGTTAGGTCTCGAGCAAAAGTAAGTTTACCGGCTACCTTACCCCCCCCCCAGCCGAAACACTTTAACAGCAAGCATTGACGTTATGGCGGCAGAAATAGGTAAGGCGGTGGTACCAATCCGGGCAAATCACTGCTAAACTCTTCCACCTAAGTAGATATCACGGTGATAGTTACGGTAAGCCTATGCTCGCCTTTTATAAGCTGCCTGGCAGGAAGGCAAATGGTCTATTCTGCAAAGGAGCCCTAACCAACACGGAAGTCACAAAAAATGGCGCATGTAACCTGAAACAAATATTTAGTGCTACATTGCACAGCCGCAACTACATTTTGGTCTCACTGTTGTTGGCTGATGAACTCAATAATTTAACAATGCCTAATTAGTAACTAAGCAGTCACAAGGATTTTTTTCACCTCTGTGGTCTTGCAGGTTGGCGTCGGACTTGACTTCTTGATGTCCCTGGTTCGATCAGGTCGGGCAACAAATAAATATAAAATATGTATTTTTAATTTTCTAAGAAAAGTAAAGCTGCGCGGGATTGGATTTGTGCCCGATTGGCGATAGGCTTGCAACCTATAACATTGTCGGACTTGGTGTGTTCGGATAGTCGTAGGTGCCTGTGCCTACCTCTTCAGGGATATGTGCGTGAAGATACTTTTTTAAATATCTATAAAATGTGGATTTTTATGGAAATTTTATAGTGGAATTTGAGGTGTGGTGAATTGAATTGGAGAAGTAATTTGGAGGAGGTATTGACGCTATAATTCTAGTTACCCAAATAGACTTAAGAACTATGGAAAAAACGAAGACTTCTTTTATAATGATTTTGAAAAGAAAGTTGATCTCGACCGAGGAAAAGAAAAATGTACGCGTCGACAATAATCTCCATGTTGGTGCGGACTCCTTTACAGAAAAGATCATCTGCCTTCCTGCTAGGCAGCTCGTAAAAGGCGAGCGTAGGTTTAGTGTCGGTAACACTGTAATATCTGACTACGTGGCAGAGTTTAGCAGTTACTTATCGGATTGTTACCATGTTACATATTCCTAGCACCATAAAGTCAGTGCTTGCCGTTGAAGTGTTCTAATTCAAAGGATCAGATAGCCGGTAAACTAACTTCTGCTCAGTTCCTAACACCACAGCCTCAGGTTGGGAAGCACTATTACCACCTTTAGTGTCTCAAAAAGTCGTAAATTTCTTAACACCAGGAAATCAGTCTGCTTGTTTGCCTTCTAATATCATAAAACTACCAAGTAAATAATAAATTTAGTAAGAAAAAAAATAGTTGCTCCTCCCTAGTCCCTTACCTAGTAAAAGGACCGCGTTTTTAAATGGTGATCACAAAGGAGAAAAAAATACTTTTTTCGTCAGCTTCCAAGATGAAATGGCAAAATATTTTCGAGCAGATGAAGTGGAATAAAATAACTAGTCTTAATATATATAAATTACGTGTCACGTTATTTGTCCGCGATGGACTTCTAAGCTACTTAACCGATTTCAATCAAATTTGCACACCATGTGCAGTTTGATCCAACTTATGATCTGATCCAATTACCATCCGAGCGAAGCCGGATCAGGCAGCTAGTATAATATAAAATCATATTTTAGTCCTAATGAGTTTGCTATCGGAGCAAGAATGTCGTCGACCGGCGATCTACATTGCAACTTACGTAGAATACTTCGTCATCATGTACCTACTCATGCATCATCTTACATATTAAACAATATTTTTTCTTTAACTGTATAATTGACTCAAGTAAATTTTCTTAAATTTCTCTTGCACAAAATCGATTGATTAAACTCTCAGTGATACAGTAATACAAGTTTGTTGTCGTCATTTAAACTTGGAGAAAGATAGAAAGACTTGGAGCTGTCATTAAATAAAGTTTTATCAAATTTGCACAGAACTGGATAAATGCTGTTATTAAGATCTTGATTGCTCACAAAGTTTAACAAAATATAACAAAGCAATAAATGAAAATGCACAAAAAGGTTATCTTTAAATGCCAAGATTTCTTCAAACCAACCTGAAAATATTTAGCTGTCATCAAACACTGCAATACATCATAAACAATGATTGATCATAAATATATAACATAATCGACTAACGCCCGCCCTTCGCACAGCTATAAAATATACATACCTATAAACCTTCCTCTTCATAAACTTGATCTGTCAAAAAAACTCCATCAAACTCCGATGCGTAGTTAATTTTAAAGATTTAAGCATACAATAGGACACATGGACAGAGGACGCGACTTTGTTTTGTACTATGTTATAATAATGTTATAAACGATAGACGATATGTCATCACTGGTGAATATTTTTAACTTAGCTAATTTTTGTGTTTCCTTTTTACTGGTTAATAGGTCAGTGAGTAGTGGAACAATATCTGCCAAGGTTTTTTTTTTTATTTTGTGTTAATTAGGTACAAGGACACAAAAACGGAGAGGTGATGCGCCAATATTTTTATTTTTGCCTGGTTACTAATCTAAAATAGCCCTATCTCTTATCTTAGATAGATTATTAATATTGGCCGTAAGTCCCACAATGTGATAGGTGGCAAGCCAATCAGCCAATCGGCAATCGTGCACATATCTATTATCCAATATAAGAATAATCTGTCATGATAATTATAATATCAGTTTATTAAACCATTCTAAACCAATAACATTCGTCTTACATATAAAATTCTCATGTCATAATGTTCGTTTCCGAACTTCTTCAAAACGGCTTGACCGATTCTCGTGAAATTTTGTGAGCCTATTGAGTAGGTCTGAGAATCGGTCAACATCTAATTTTTATACCCCTAAGTGATAAGGGTGACTCATCCAAATTTTTGTTAATAAAATCACATTAAAAATATAGTAACGCTATAGCACAAAAATATATTGCAATGAATTGGTTATCTTCTTGCTTATTATTTGCCTGTATAACCTAAAAAAAGGAATGAGGCTATCTTGAAAGTTCTTAATATGGCATAGTGTAGTTCAAACTGCTAAAATTAATTTTAATGTCTAATTCTAGTTTAACTTACTAAAATATCACACAACTCCTTTCCCAATCTCCAAATCGCAATTGAGATTTTTCTAAGGAATGTTCATTTAATTACCCATTAAAATTATTCTGAAATGAATTAAGTATTTTTTATGAATTAAATATCACTGAACAAGTAACACAAATTAAATCTAACCCAAAGTAAGCAAATTATGCGCTTGTGAGTGTTAGTCAACGATATTAATACATAGAAATGGTTAAACAAATACCAGAATAAATTTTACGAACATTAAGATGTCTTCAATTCCATCTAAAATTCATCACAGAAATGCCTGCCCCCGTCGGGAATTGAACCCAAGCCCCTCCACCATAAAGGCATTTAAATAATTAAATAAAAAATAAGCTACGTGCATAATCCGCAAATTAAGATTAAATCAGATTCGACCTGACCAAATAATTAGTAGACGTCATCCTTATTTTTTGCAGATCAGTCTAATCTTAACCGACAACGAGAATAATTATGGAAGATAATAATTAAGTGTATTTAGTTTATTACTTTTACAATGAATACTCAGACCTATCCTTACTAAATTTCTTTAAAGCAATATCAAAAATAAAAAATAAATAAAAAGAATGGCAACGAACAGGATGCAACTAAATTTTGGCAACGGGTTGAAGAACCCTAAAGCCTCTCAATAGACCATAAGATAATATTATCACATAAGAGCTTGTAAGTAGTTTTGTATAAGCGTTGATAACAGTTTTAGCTACCGAATGATTTTAACCTATTATCTTGTGTCCGTTTACTATCAGAAACCCGGTATGTGCACCTTATCGTTAGCACACAAACAAAACGAGTAACCCAAAATGTCACACACAAATGTAAAAAGTCATTACCAAATTAACAGCATTCAGGTGAAAAAAGCATTTAGTAAACAATTCTTTAACGACACGGTCGCCTTAGTGAATTGTGATTAAATATCTATTTTGACATTATAAAATTTTTACTAATATAAATGACTTCCATTTCATCACCTCCGAGTTCTCAAACACATGAAGACTCAAGAAGTTCCTTATCATCTGATATATCAACAGATACAACGCAATACAATTCGAATACACTAGATGGAGCTCAAAAATGTTTTTATAAAGGGAATTCCCTTACATCGCATAACGTGGAAGATATTCTTTCTGAAGGTGCTCGATATATAGGTCTCGATAGACCGTATTGTGAAAACAAATCTGAAGTTACAAATAACATTGGATCATTTGGTCAAGACTACAATTCGAGGGATTCAACGGGATTTAGTATTCAAGATATCCTAGGACTGCAACAATCTTATACTTCCAATGTTCAAGATAATTTGGATTCGCGGTATATTTACCAAATACCTCATTATGGTATTAATAATCAATGTGTCAATGGTTATGCAACAGGTGCCAGTGATTCAATACAGGAAGATTGTAAAAGTGAAGATAATTTTACAATCACAAACACACAAATGGAAAACCAGATTATGTACAACAGGAATTACACAGCTAATGAAGCTATACGATGTCACCAAAGAAACAGTATAGGCAACGATGTTGAGGATTCCGAAAGAGTCATAAATGATGTAAACGAATCTAGTTTTTCCACTCAGGTAATTGAACAATTTTGTACCTTACATCTTTGTGAATAGAATCTTAATTACTAAAAATGGTAAGATCGCAACACAACCGGATCTTTAATGAGAATTTAATTTTCTAGTAGATATTAATAACCATGAAACAGATATATTTTATTTTATTGTGTTACAAAAGCAATTAAAATTAGACGTCAGTATGTTTCAACATGGAAATATTTTCCGCTTCAGGATTCTTCATGGATTGAAAAACCTGGCGCTAGTTTAAGCAGACAAGCTATTGGATCTTCACCTTCTTTGACGAACGGTATATATTTTTTTTATTCTTAAAATGACTAATTGAGATGATAGTTCGAATGAAGTGGTGGTATAGTAAAACTTATATAAACAAATCTCTGGACAAATAAGCAAATTACATACTCGTGTTATCACACAACATACACATTAACAAATTTAATAAACACTCAGATCAAGAAATACCAACAAACATTACGTTGATCACACAAATGCTTGCCACAGTCGGTAATCGAACCTGAACTCGCTGAGTCAAGCTTGTAGTCTAACTTAATAACCCACGAGGTGTGAATAATTGTGTTCGTCAAGATTATCTACCCATTTAGATTACTTCCATATAAGTTCTCGTTTAACTCACTTGATAATTGCTTATTAACTTTAAAAAATATAGTTTAGAAAATATACTTTCTTTAAATTTCCTTATTTACAATGTTATCAACTGTTATGTACTCTGTTAATAATAGTATTATTAAACAACAAGAGAACCTGTCTGCTCATAACATACTATATGAAAACATAATATGTTATATAAGGATAATATTTCTAATATGGCGATAATTTAAATTTATAATAGCAAGCCTTATGATAAAAGTTATTAATGGATATTAACTCCTAAATATAAAAACAAAATTCTAAAGTAAGTAAGTAAGTACTTAACTAAAAAGACATGCCCAAACTCTTGTTGTCCTTAGTAAAAATGTATTAATTTAAAATAGTAGCCACAATTATGTTGTAATAATAACGTCGTAATAAACTTATGTCTCAAATTTTTTGCAAGAAATAATGTATCTGTCTCTACAAAAACAATACACAAAACAAGCAATGTACTTACTACACATTACTTTTAACTGTACAGTAGCATGAATAGTTTTGACGCAACAAAATGCAAGATGAAGCAATAAATATTTATTAGACGTTGTGTTGTTTACGTATAAAGCTAACATCCATTAACTTGTTTTAACTTTGTAAATTAACATGTACTTTGGTTTCCATTTCAGATATGAGTGAATCACCGTCTTATCAAAAAGGTTTTACCAAAAGGGCACGTACCGCATACACCAGTTCTCAATTAGTTGAATTGGAGAATGAGTTCCACCAAAACCGGTATCTCTGTCGACCTAGACGCATTGAACTCGCCAATTACCTTCAGTTATCGGAGCGCCAGATAAAAATATGGTTTCAAAACAGACGAATGAAATACAAGAAAGATAACAAAAACAACAAACCTTCTTCTTCAATGGATGACAGTTCTCCAAATTCCAAAGAGCTCTCACCGAGTCAAGATCTTAAAATGAGTCATAGTCGCAGTTGTGGGGGTCATGATCGCCATAGACGCTTATTACCAGATAGCCATGCCACTCATCATAAAATATATATAACATCTCATGATAATGTATCTAGACCGCCAGAATATTCTTCAATATCTCCAATAAAATCGATATCAAAGAGCCCTCAAAGTTTAGAACTACCAGCGTATACACCAAACCTATATTCGTCATATTACGCAAATAATGCCACAGGTAGAAATGCTTATTCCGAAGCTTATCGATACAATGATGAGTCAGTACAAATACCTTCAAACACATTGTCAGCATTGTCTTCAGACACGTACGTTCCAAATGGAAACTTAAAGCTCAGCGACGATATGATGCGCTACTCAGCAGGAAATTCCTATTACAACAGTTTACCAGGTGGTATGATTTTACAATCACCAGTTACAGATTATGGGCTTGCTGTGGTACCAAGTACTTCTACTTACGATGATAGTACGTTGCAATTGAGGACCGGTTTACCTCAAGTTCAAGATCCTTACCAGCCATATATGGCACCATCTGAAGGAACCAGTTCACTACCAAGCGCATCCACTGCTAACAGCAAGTTTTCTTCTTACATAGCTCTTTAAATTTTAATGTTGTTTAAGTTTAAAACGCGTGTGTTTACTTAAAATAAGGGTAATTTAAAAATAACTTACTCAAAACAAATTCGTCCAAAAATATTTTATGTATTGTTAGGTTATTGTTATTAGCATATATTAATATCGATGCTTTAGCAAAATCTTTTGTAAATAAGTTAATTAGCTTAATAAAATAAATAATTTTTATTTTTCTAGTCCATTTTATTCTATCCATTAGGTACAATGTCTATTGCAGGACGAGATTGATAGTTTACACATATATATTTTTTTAAAAACGGAAGCGGTTATATCTTAGACTCCTATATTAATATTTTTATGAATGATATCGATTTCTTCGCCATTTGTGAACCAATTTTAAAAGTTCCCTTCCTGCCAGGCAGCTCTTAAAACGGGGGTGCGTTACCTATTCCTGCCACCATAACGTCCAATGCTTGCCGTTGACGTTTTCCGGTTCGGAAGGTAAGGTAGCCGGTAAAATTACTTTTGCTCGAGGCCTAACATCCCGGCCTCAGGTTGGCAACGCACCATTACCACCTTTGGTGTCTCTAGGTGGCGTGAATTTCTTACCATCAGGAAATCCGTCTGCTTGTTTGCCTTTCATTATCATAGAAAAAACTATTTTTTTTTTATTTGAAACAGTGCACTTCCTAAGTAGTCATATTATTACCAAGTTTCAGGCACCTAAAGATGGAGTCCTAGCGAATTGGAGGAAAATACTTAATTTTTGTATTTTGGAACCATACTAGAAACTATCGAAATACCCATTTAAAATTTCAAATCTGTTTAACCGTTTAGAAGTTAGGTGTGTGAAATAGGTTAGTACGGAAGGATTATTTATTTATTATATTTATTTTTACGACCCAGTGTCCTATTACCCGTTGTCCCGTGGGAAAGAAGCATTGTCCCGCTTTAAAAAGTAGCCCATGTTCATCAATTACAGTAGTCGCTTTCAATCGTAAAATAAATTTCAATATTATTCAATACAAACAAACCAGCAATCAAATCGGTTCTCTTTATAATTGGTGTATCTATCGTGTCAAAAGTTCTGAGTATGCTCGTACTAATCTACATTACGGCGATTAATTTTTATGTACATGTAATATTTTTTTTTGCTCTGCATAATACGTGTCTGTGAAACAGTGGAAATACACTTAAAAATTTCAACCCAATCGGTAAAGACGTTTAGCAGTTGACATACCGACAGCAGTGCCACCTATCTCAACACGAAAGAGTAATTCTCCCCTACTCCCGTTGTCCTATTACCCGTTTTCCCGTAGGAATGAAGAATTTTACCGAGGTAAAATCCTATCTTTATTAGCGGTAATGCGGGTTTCGAATGGAATAAGAATTTACCGAATCAGCCGGGCAGCTTTAGAGCCTATTCAATAAAAACAAACAAACAATAAAATCTTTCTCTTTATTGTTAGTAAAGATTACATAAATTCTGGGGTTCTGTTTCGCTAGTGTGATATAAACTCACGTGGTCTTATCAGCCGACGCGCACCACGCGCGCGATTTATAATTTTCTAGTGTAGGTAGGTATGAATTTTCTTAAGAACTACATTTTCAATTTTGTAATATCTTTGAACGGACTTTTTGGTTTGAATAATTCAAAAAGTAATCTTAAGGTATTGAAACAGTCTTTAATATTAAATGATCTATTAGAATAGGATTAATAAGAAGGTATGGATAGCATATTCTGAATATGACCACTATTTTTAAAGTAGTAATTAGACATATAGTGTCGTGAATTTTTTTGTAGGTATTAATACGTTCTTTAATATTGTAGAACATCTTATATTGCTGTTGTCAATAGTTTTCGCAGCGCATGCGGGAACAGATATTTTATAGCAATGTTTTTTACACCTTGTGTTACATTTTTGAATTTTTAGTAGGAATCCCTAATTTTTCTGGTTACAAATATATCCCATGACCGTCAGGGATAATGTCGGCTTCTAATGGTGAAATAATTTTTGAAATTGGTCCAGCAGTTTTGGAGCCTATTCATTTCAAACAAACAAAAAATCAAACATTTCCTCTTTATAATATTAGTATAGACATAGATAAATACGCTCTTTTCTTGAAGGTCCCTAAGTCATAAGTCCAACACATGAAGAAATTAGTTCGATTTTGCCATATTTCACAATCTGTGTACAAAGAGAAACATGGTTAGAATAATGTGCCCGTGTGTACGAGACCATTGGCGTTTGATATTAACATGGTCTTTAATCATTTAAGTGCAAAACTGTAAAAACCCGACTTCAATTTCAATATTATGTCTAAATACACAAAGATTGAGTATTTTCACTGACTTCTTTAAGATTTTTTTTTATTTTCTGTTGATTCCAGGATTTTCTAGAAACATTTTAAAACGCCCTTCTTTATTTCTAGTCGATTAGATTTTTTTTTGTTTTGTGGTAAACGAATCGCAAATGTTTAAAACTAAACCAAAAAAATTCTACTTTACTTACTTGTTTTTCAGAACACTTGCACAAAAGAAAATGTATTTTGATTCGGCTAATCTTACAATATGTTTCTGGATCATCTCTAATAATCTAATTCAGAGGGATTATTTTTTGCAAGCACTGAAATTGTATCAAAAAATCCTCCGAAATGGTTAAAACGATTATTTAATTTTTTTTTTGTACATTCTGCTAAATGTAAAGTAAAAAATTACGGGAGGTCGACCCAAATATTTTTTTTTAGTTTTTGGCATAAAAATATAATACATGCAATCCAAAATTTCTAGTTTTCTATACGACCTACCTACCACCTATAATTTAAAAGCTTTGTTAATACTTTTATAAATTTTGCGCTACCGGCGATCGATAACATGCCATCTGAATGTTTAAAAACATTTGAACGCAAAGGTCACTTACGCTGGATTTTGAACTTTATTATAAATCCTAACCGTACTAATATTAGGAATGTGAAAATTTGTTTGACCGAAATCAAACACAAGCGAAAACAGAAAGATTTTGGAGAAACCAAATAAGAAATCAATAATTGGTTTTACCGGCTAGTAAATTTATAATATTCTAATTAGAGATGCAGTGTACTTCGTATATTACATAGTATTATAAAAGTTTCAGCCAAATCTGAGCGTCAAGAATGCGGGACGCGGAACACCGACATGTACTCGTACACTTGCGCAATAACTCCGCAAACCATAAACTTAATACATGTATTAAAACAGTAATAAAACTAAATCTGCAAATGAAATATTAAAAAAAATGATTGATTTACTTTATACGGGATAGAAAATACAAATCGAGAGATATTAAATATTTTGTTGGTTTGTTTGTTTGGTTGCTTTTCCCGCAAAAACTGCTGAACAATTTTACATAGTAGTAGCTTTTTCCGTTATAAAAGATGTATTAAATGTTATAAGCACTTCCGAGCTAATCGTTTAGGATACTATTTAATTTTTACTTTTTCTATCAGTGCTGTCAGACGATGCTTCGTACCATATTTCAAGATTCTAAAAATCTTTACCTGCTGTACCAAATATAATAAACACTTAGAATCCAGAAATACAAAGATGTATGTTCTTCGTTTAAATGCACCTCCATTTCGATAATCAAACCCAAGCTTCCCTTCCCTCTAGTCTAACAAAGCGGTCAATTTAAAATAATATCAGATCATCATTATATTTAACATCACAG
>NJDC01001343.1:120262-130279 GCA_002245475.1 Calephelis virginiensis
CATGTATTAAAACAGTAATAAAACTAAATCTGCAAATGAAATATTAAAAAAAAACAATGATTTATTTTATACGAAAATCAATCAAATCGAGGGATATTAAATATTTTGTTGGTTTGTTTGTTTGGTTGCTTTTCCCGCAAAAACTGCTGAACAATTTTACATAGTAGTAACTTTTTCCGTTATAAAAGATGTATTACCTAAATGTTATAAGCACTTCCGAGCTAATCGTTTAGGATACTTTTTATTTTTTACTTTTTCTATCAGTGCTGTCAGACGATGCTTCGTACCATATTTCAAGATTCTAAAAATCTTTACCTGCTGTACCAAATATAATAAACACAGAATTTAAATTCTTCCATTTCGATAATCAAACCCAAGCGTCCCTTCCCTCTAGTCTAACGTAGCGGTCAATTTAAAAATGTTAATGCAATTGAAAATGAATACATCAAAAGATACTCGTAACGTCTGTGCATACGTCTACGCGTCATAAGCACGCGTCTTGAATGCATGCTTCCCGCTTTGCTGACGCTGCGTTTCCGCGTCTTGTCGCGTAGGTCTGCAAGGCGCTTATGGTAAAAAATGGGCAACGTTCGCCATTGCAGACGCTCCCGCTTCGCAGTCATTTTGCTCGCTTAGATTTAGCTGAAGCAAATACAACATCTAAAATGGTATAATCATTAGGTACCTACGTATCAAACTCAAATAAACCGTTGTAATTATTTATCAAAAATAATTGAAAGTAAATTGAAGTAATTATGACTTTATTAATTTAGTTTGAAATACCGTTATTAACAACAAATAAAATTTTATTGGCATCAACAAAAATTAAGAAACTAAACATGGCTAAATCGACAATCCGTTTATGAATTATTAACTTTGCCAAAACTTTGGACCCCTTTTAACGAAAATTGCGCGGACGCAGGAGCATACAATTTGGTACACTTATACTCGTAGTTTATGTGTAGGAGAAGTGCAGAACGCTTATATTTTTTTAATAATAATGCGTATATACTTTAATTACAGTACTTTATTAAATCAATAAATAAAACATTACCCACACTACCATCCATTTGACACACACAAACAAATATGTTGATGTTGACGATGAAAGATCACAGATGGCGCACTAAATATTCAGGAAAAAAGTAGTTGGTCTTGAGAAATGAAGATGGCGTTCTTATTAACAAGATATTAAAATTTGGATATTAGAATATTAAAATGGTCGAATTTCAATCAATGGGCGACCACTAGTTAATTTTAATCCTCTTAATATTATCAGCGTATAACAAAGCTTGTAAATATTAAAAGGTTTTTCGAAGCTCCCAAGGTATGCCGTTAGCTGATTGGGCTAAAAATGTCCTAGGCTAGACTACAAAAGGCCCTGGTGCAAATTAATAACTTAATATCTACGTTTTTCCATCAAGTAGGAAATGTACTAAGCCTAACTCCACTAACTCGATTCCCGACGAGGAATTATTATTATTATTTCTATATATAAGAATCGTTGACTTAACATCCATAACACAAGCAGATAATTTGCTTACTTTGGGGTTAGATTCAATTTGTATACTTATTATTCTACATATATACTGTACACACACATATATAATATTATAATGTTAATGTTGTGAAGGTTGTATATATATATGAGTAATGTATGTGGAGAAAGCTGCGCAGGTCTGCAAGAACAGTGGACATTTGGCACTCGATATTTTCTGCATAGCCCGTAAGGGACTTCGCGTTAAAAGATGTACCTATTTGTGTGCTTGTGTAAAATCTCTACAATTAGGCCACATATTAGGCATTTAAGTGGTAACACCTTGGGATGAGTGTCATTTTAAACGTAACGAAAATAAATTTCCAAAGACAAATTTTATAAATTTATAGAATAGAGATTTGATGTTTCAAATCTCAAATGATGTTTCAGTGATACATATCTCACAATAGATCCAGATACTAATTTTCAAATCTTGAGATACATTTTTATCATCTATTCCCTGTATTGATCCGGGCTCCTTTTGCAGAATAGACAGTCCTTTGCCTTGCTGACAAGCAGTTCGTAAAAGGCGAGCATAGGCTTACGGTCACTAATACCGTGACATCTGACTAGGTGGTAGAGTTTCGTAACGACTCACCCGGATTGGTACCACCGCCTTTCCTATTCCTGCCGCCATAACGTCATGCTATGTTCCGGTTTGGAGGGTAAAGTCGCCGGTAAACTTACTTTTGTTCGAGGCCTAACATCCCGGCCTTAGGTTAGCGACGTACCATTTCCACCTTTGAATTCTTACCATCAGGAAATCCGTCTACTTGTTTGCCTTCCAATATCATAAGAAAAATTAAAATTTCCATTCATGTGTGGATCGGACCAAAATGTACGCGGTCGCTGCGTCTGAGGTGACGTCATTAGCTTTTTTCCGTTCTTATGACCCGATACTATGTTTATTCCCGATTGAAAAAAATGAAAACGCGCGCTTCATTACATGCATTTTGTATTAAAGAAGACCATTTAGGTTCCCGAATCTGCATTAGCGATTATGAAAACAACCTAGTCCTTGGTAGATTTGCCCCTGCTTGTATCCTCCATAATACTGATTATCGGCAAGTTATCTATATATCTATGGGTGCTATTTGCCAGATTTCGGTGTGATTGGCTAGAGCGTGAAGGCGTATTTAACAAATATACAGCCAAATATGTTTCTAAAATTTTCTCTTCTGAGCCTTTCTGAGTCCCACAATTTGAAATGATTAAAAAAACCGTAAGAAGTGATAAACAAACGAAAAAAGTTGACTCATTCGACGTGTATGCTTTTCAAATATTATCAAATATATACCCGTTTTCGAACTATGAAAAAACTAGAAATTAAAAAACAATTTACAGTTTTGATCCGACGCAAAATACAAGATGCATGGTTATAACGTTAACAAAGCTTAGAACTGGTTCCCATCGACCGCAGTCGTATTTGCAGGCTGGTGACGTCATGGCTCGTACTAGGTACGATGTAACGTGACAACAAGTGAAGCATTTTTACGGACTGTTTTAAATGAATGTCTATAAAAGTAAATATTACACCTTGCAAAAATATTCAAAATGCATTACCATTAAAGCTTTTATATTAAAATTTGACCGGTCCTTTCAAATTTACTCTGTGAAAAGTGTTCATAGATATTGAGATGTGATTAAATAACATATTGATATGAAAACTATAAATCTTGAAACACATGAACAAATTTAATTAACAAATACGCGTTGGTCTGAGTGATATTATGTGTAGTATAAACAACTTGAGCAGCTAGTTAAAGGCAAAAGTAAGTTAAATGGGTCATTACCAACAAAAACACTGGTGTGGACTTTACCAACAAAGTGTTGTTACCTGGCCATGTAGGGTTCTGCCACCTTACCTATCACTGCCTCCATAATGACAGCGTCTGATACTGCCGTGGACTATTGCATTAAACCTTGTTACCCAGCCATAGGACAGCGATGCACTTATGCACTTGTAACATATTAAGGCTATGTTTCACAATGTATGAGTAAAGCAATTAGTAGTAACTTACAATACAATACAATACAATAACTCTTTATTGTGCACCAAATACAGAGAAATTACAAATTCATCAAAATAACTTAAACTAAGAAGATACACAAATGCGGCTTTATCGCCAAGTCAGCGATCTCTTTCAGGCAACCCTAAAGAATAGACTTATTGAGTAAATTGCTTAAGAGTTAAATCTTTTAGTAATAGTCCTAACATTATTTTTATGTGTCGAGTAGTTACTTAACACTTAAGAGACTGACAAGTGGCAACATTAATTAATATTTGCGTTCTGGAGGGAAGTATGTGACTTGACCAGGGTTGTGTCTTACCAAAAAGTAGCTTGTTTGCTGTCTTATCGCATACAATTATATTTACTTCAAGTTACAGATATTAACATTAATTATAGTAATAATATAGATTTTAAGTAAGCTTGCATAGCAATGAAAGTTTTTATATGTCAAAATAAAAGTATAAAATTAAAAGAGAACCGTTTTTAAAAAGTGCGTTTTTAATTCACAAGATAATCCTCTTCCGAAACGAACCAAGATCCCACCCTAAGCCGAGGTATGGTCTTACAGGAGACACCCTTAGGGAGGGGGGTCCCAGGTACCCAAAATTACATCTCTGGCTGAGCACTCTGCTCGCCCACTAGCCCGGTGACGTTGTTAAAGTCAATAGACGTACACAACAGTAGTCATTTCGAAAAAAAAAATTCACAAGATAACTGTTAGTTTCCTTTCAAAAAATTAACTTGAATAGCTAAAAAACTTAAAACATCGTATACGTGCATTAAACATATATAAAAGTAGTTTAATTACATACATAAAATTTACTGGTTTTTATAATTGTTTGGTTTAATCGAAACAATTCACATCTTTGAAAATTGACGTTTTTCTAGGAACAAAGAATTAAAAAAATCTAATGTCCAACGTGTAAAGACGTCCAGTTTCAATGTTGTCACAGTACCATGAATAAATACTTAAATGTTAACTAATTACTAATATTCACAATCTTGTTATCCTAGACAAGCATTCATTTACGGCCTCCATCAGGTTGCTAACGAGATTATCCACAAGTGTGACGTATCCCCTCGAGTCTGTGTTGTCCCTGATCAATAATTCCACGTAAGATAAACGCTGGTTGTACTTCAAATGTAAGTATTCTTTTCTGAGAGATGGCTGTTTGAATTTCGGCAAAGTAGCTGAAAATTAAAATAAAATAATTTTTCTAATTACATTTTACACAACCTGCAAAACATCAAGGAAAAAAATATAAAAATATAAAAATAAATAAATAAATTGTTTTAGGGATGTCTTATGTCAACATCGTCTGTTTGTTACGCTTTCGCGTCAAAACCGCTAAATTGATTTTAATGAAATTTTATATGCATATAGTTAAAGACCTTAGAGCCAATATATGTTACGTTTTTTTTCCAAAATTAAATAATTAACTTCGTTTCGACATACATAAAAATATAGGAGACGAACATATAACCTTTACCTTGTTCAAAGTCTGTTAAAATCCAAATATTATTAAAATCGGTATATCCAGTAAATGAGTTATAACTGATGCAATTCATGTCGGTATTCCTAAAAAGGTAGGCAAAAGTGTGATTAGGGCACTCACATTAGCCATAGACTTAACACCTTATGTGATAATAGGTGACAAACCTACCGCCAACCGGTCACATCCATCCAATTATTGGCAACCCTGTTTTCATTAAAACACATTTTGTTTTGCATGCCCCGGGAATTAAACCTTTCTAGTTTAGACAACGTCCACAGCAAACAACTAGACCACATAGGTGATAAAAATATTTCAATTATAATAACAAAATTAAAACAATATAAAATAACGTTCCCAAGATTGGATATGTGCCCGGTAAGCGATAGGCTTGCTTGCCACCTATCACATTGTAGGACTTAGTGGCTTTGGCTAGTCGTAGGTGTTCTGGTTGCACCTTTGCCGAGCCTTTGCCCTTTTTTTAAGAGTGGAGAACATTCTTTTTTAATTAAAAACATGTAATAACCTATTCAAAATGTAGCTAACAACCATCTCGGTGACGTGAAACCTGTAAACTACTTTAGAAGCTATGATGCCACAGACACACGCAAACATATTTACAGAGAGAGAGAGAGAGAGAGAGAGAGAGAGAGAGAGAGAGAGAGAGACAAGGTAATAATACAAAACCCGTCTTGTCTTGTTTTACCGGGTGTCATAATAGATCTTCTCTGTCATCATCATAATAGATAATAGATATGCCCTCTGTGGTCTAGCGGTCCGGGTGTTGGACTTGACTGCATGAGGTCCCGGGTTCGAATCCCGGGTCGGCCAACAAAAAGAAAAATTGAATTTTCTAATAAAAACATGTTGGTCGGGATTGGAAATGTGCCCGGTTGGCGATAGGCTTGCCACCTATCACATTGTGGGACTTAGTATCTTCAGCTAGTCGAGGGTGCCTTGGTTGTACCTCTGCCTACCTCTTCGGAGATATGGGCGTGAAAATACTTCATAATAGATTAAAAATTTCAAATAAGCTTACATGTATATTTAACACGAATACTTTTCAAATCAGGCTTCACATTACTGTCACTGGTTTTTAAATAATGTGCAGATCTTGCTGCGTAATTCTGAAAGCAAAAAAATTAAATGTTTAGAAAGTTACTGTTATATAGAAACGCATACTCCTATGATTATTTTTTAAATTAGAGGATCGATTTTAATGTACTCAGGTAAACTTTTATATTCTCTGATAGTATCTCTCTGATCATGACATCTGATGAATTATACACTATAATCATATTAATCATAAAACACTTTTCCAACTAAGAAATACCTATTTTAGTAGAAGATCCGAACCTACTTGGTGTAGGTATTTAATTGTAGGATAAAACATTAAAAGGTAATTTTTTTTATGATATTGGAAGGCAAACAAGCAGACGGAGTTCCTGATGGTAAGAAATTCACGCCGCCTAGAGACACCAAAGGTAGTAATAGTGCGTTGCCAACCAGAGGCCGGGATGTTAGGCCTCGAACAAAAGCAAGTTTAACGGCTACCTCACCCTCCAAACCGGAACACGTCATGACGTTATGGCGGCAGGAATAGGTAATTGATTATATTAGAAATCATATTAAAACAGGTTCCTACTCCTGCCGCCAGAACGTCAGCGCAACCTGTGGTGTCTCTAGGCGACGAGAGTTTCGTTGACTTATTTGTTTTCCAATATTATAAAAAAGGTTTCTTAAAAATATTTGGGTAGCATGTTTTTAATTATTTTATAAAAAACTGATAAATTTTTGAGATATCAGACATCTTCATAGATAGATTTTTTCTATTGTCCAATCCCGTAAAAGTAACTGGCATCGAAGTACCTGTTTATGCCTGGCAACTCAGGTAAATAACAGGCAACCCAACGTCTGCACATTCTATAGGCACTACGTCTTGTATTTTCAGTCACGAAAAAACTTCATTTTTTTGTGTTTTATATTGCAACAATGAATAAAAAACTGTATAAGTATTTTGATATGTTTTCTTTTATATACCATTTAAATATGAGAGTCTTTTAACTCACGTGACAAAATAGAGCACGACAAGTGGCACAACTGCAAGCCTCATCACACTCCAATACCGTAGAAGTTTTCTGTAATGATAAATTAATAATGACGATGATTAATACCAAAAAGTTATTTGTAAGTTTCTTAAACAAAATATGATTTTGTGGTTTTTATTTGTAAGGGTAGTAGACGAAAAGTAGA
Source organism: Calephelis virginiensis (assembly GCA_002245475.1). Classification (NCBI taxonomy): domain Eukaryota; kingdom Metazoa; phylum Arthropoda; class Insecta; order Lepidoptera; family Riodinidae; genus Calephelis; species Calephelis virginiensis. The sequence goes on from NJDC01001343.1 coordinate 127,558, forward strand.
CGAGAAATGCGATTGAAGACGTATCAGTTAATAAGCTCAAACAAGATATTGTAAATTATTTTTGTATAATATATACACACCCAAACATATCTTCAACCCAAATCCTGCTAGGTAGGCAGAGAGTATCGAGCGCTAAGAGTCACGATCCTCACAGACCTGTGTAGCTTCTTGTACATCCTTTTCATACAAACACGATGATACAAATAAAAATATATGGTTTGCTTTGAAACCAAATGTCCTCAGGCAGTATAACAAACATACGATGGAGACCTAGCCTTACATAAAAAAAAAGGTTGACATTCCACAATGAAATTGTTCTGATATTATTCGAGGGTTGTGTGAAGGGTCTCCCAAACCCTCGTGTTTGTATGAAAAAAGTAATGAATGTGGAGAAAGTTATGAAGGTCTGCAATCATCGTGAGATTTGGCACTCGATACTCTCTGTCTACTACGTAATGGCTATGACGTGAAAATATGTGTCTATGTATGTATGGAAAAAAAACTTACCACTGGTATAATTGATATCTTGGGTACTTGATGTATTAAACAGCCATTGCAATTTAAAAGACATTCATTTAAATCTGACATGGCGACAACTTACTTTACATAACGTGAAATATACTATGAAACTACCTATTTTTAAGGAAAACTTGCCAATATAAAGATAACTTAGTATTAAACCTATCCCCACACTTAAAATTAACTAAGCACCCATTAGATAATTAGCCACCCTTATGCTATTAGCTAAATGTTTGCTAAACAAAATATTGCTTGTTATGATTCAAGTTCTTTAAAATATTCAAAAATGTATGCATACTAATAATATGACATTTACGAAGTTTCGATGTTTTTGTTAGTTATTTTTTGACTTTATGTTTTATGCAATTAAAAGGCAATTTACTATAGTATAATTATGCTATAATAACTCTTAACTATATGCTATCATAACAAAATAACTCGAACAATTGTTCGAGTTATTTTGTTGCTTTAGTTTTATGTGAAATTGGAAAACAATATGTTTAGATATGTTTATAGAGTAAAGATAAGATCTATTCGTACATATTTTCGAAAGATTTTTATGATTATAAATACATTCATACCCTCAATTCACGACAAATTCCTTAAGGGTCAGGCAGAGTCTCGAGTGTCAAATAACACAATTTCTATAGACCTGTTTGGCATGTTTGACTTTCTCCATGCCTTCTGCCTGCTTTATATTCATTTTATAGATAGACATTTTTGTAAGTTTTGTGGTCTATGTTGGTGTATGTCCTCTGTGTAGAACAGACCATATACCACCCTGCCTATCAGCTTTTGAGAGGTGAGCACAAGGTGAGTGGCTTAAGCCAACAAGACTACTCGTAATAGAGTGCTGTGTAGATATTTTGTCTATTCTTGCATAATGAGTGTCATATGCAGTGCGAAGTTTAGGGTAGCTGGTAGACCTGCACATTAGACTTGAACCTTAGGATAGTGATGCACCTATAACATCTATAATGTCTTTAGTCTCTTTATTATCTTCACCATCAGGAGAGCCGATTTCTTTACAAGTTTTATTCCATAAAACATAAAAGACCCCACATTTTTTTATTTTGTAAAGTAACATTTTTAGAAATAATAATAATAATCCATCACTTCATAATTGGTGAATATGGCATCATTAGTTTAATTTCGATATTCAATTGTTAAAAAAAGTATCTTTACGTACGTATCTCCGAAATGACTAAACGTCACATAATCACATACGATTCCGGGAAACGTCGTTTTTATTAGAAAATTGAAAAACAAATTTTCTTTTATATTTCCCGGTCGATGCCCTGACCTGGGATTTCATGTATTCAAGTACAATACAGGACAGCTTGGCTACAAAGGCAAAAATAGTCAAACTATCAAAGAAAAATAACACTGCTGCTACACGAAATCATCAATATTTTTGGAAAATGGAGCAGTGTCATTTGGGATAGAATTCGTATTCTGACAATGTGGGGTGCATTCGAAGTTACGGTGAAATAAAAAACTCATACCATACATGAACTCTAAACACTTTAAATTATCTTTTAATCGACTTAGAAAAAGATTAATAATCATAAAAAAATTTGAATTCGAACATATAACCTCCATATGTTCGAATTCTAATTTTTTTATGATTATTAATCGATTTATTTATCATTGCTGAACCAATTTCAAAAATTCATTTTTATTTGAAAAAGCGTATTTCCGAGGTGGTTCTATTGCCACCGAATCTGAATCTCATAATGGAATCCCAGGGTCTACTAGGTCTTTTAATTTATGTACACGTAGATGATTTACTTTTACAACCGAAATCGATTTTTTCCATATAAAATTTTACAATCGTGTCTAAAAGACACAAGCTGAAAAATGAGGGTACATATAAAACTTATGAGGTTGAATAGTTGCAGATTGTTTGTTACAAACGAGTTATAAGGGTTACTTCAAATTGAAAACAAATATAAAACCAAATGATATAAAACCTTTTCTTTTATGAACTTTAGAAACATTTAATATTTTGTTTCAAAATGTTCCAAAATGCTTTGTTAACTACAATCACACCTATGTATTATGGAAATCAGGTAAGCCCTTTCAAAATCATGTTTTTTTTTATTCAATCATCAAATTAAATAATCTAGCAAACAATCTAATAGAGAAATAAATTAAAAAATGTAATTGTAATATACTGCCACTACTACTGTAATCCACGCTA
>NJDC01001343.1:141625-162314 GCA_002245475.1 Calephelis virginiensis
TAAGGCGGTGGTATTAGTCCGGGTGAGTCGCTGCGAAACTCTACCACCTACTCAGATGTCACGTTGTTAGTGACAGTTAGCCTGTGCTCGCTTTTGACGAGCTGCCTGGCAGGAAGACAAATGGTCTATTCTGCAAAGGAGCCCGGACCAACACGGGGAAAATGAATCGAATATATGTTTTGATTTTTTTCCATGTTTCTTAAGCGATTACGCTGCCAATTATGAACCCATTTTGATGATTCTTTTTAAATTGGTAGTTCATGTTTCCAAGGTGGTCCCATATAAATTTTATTATCATCTAAGCACTGGTTATTGAGTTATAGTTAATAATTAATACATTTTCGCACCATCTTCAAATAATAAGCTATCTTTCGAAAAATCATTATAAACCGTGATGTGATAGTTGGCACTTAATAGTAAATAAATAGTTGGAGTCGGTTTTTGCAAATTTTTTTGTTCTTAATTTAATCGCCTTCTAGTCTGTGGTCCAGCAGCCCGGCGCGGTATTGCTTAACTTCTTGAAATCCCGGTTTCGAACCCCGTGTCGAGCAACAAAAAAAGAAATATGTATATTTTCAAATCATTAATAAAAAAAAGTTGCCCGGGATTTTATACCACTTGCCACCTACTACATTGTGAGACTTGTGTGTGAGAAAAAAATCCAAGTTTGGATAAATATGTTTGACTCCAAAAAGTAAAATGAAAACTCAAAATTTAATGTTATGTAATGTAATGTTGTTAATGTTTATACTTTCTTAACATTTCAGTTTTCTTTTTATTCATAAGATAAAAATAACCTTCAGTATACCTTCAAATTTGTAATAGAGTTTTACATCTGAAGAGTAGTCCGATTTCAATAAGTTTTATTAAATATTTTTAACCTCCAAGTACTATCAAAATATCATAGTCATTGGTAGCTTGTTGAGACAGGTATACCTACTTCACAATATATTTTTTTATTTGCAACATTACATATTGAGATAGAAATCAGTGTTATTTATTTAATTAAATCCTTTATTGTACTAGAATAAATATATAAAGGCGAACTTAAAGCCAAAAAGCATTTTCTCCCAGTTTACATTGGGTAATGGTCACAAAAACACATAGGGTAGTTTACAAAAAACTTACAAAATAAAGAAACACATTCCACAACAACATAAATGAAATTGATTACAGATAATTAAATGTAGCAAGATCCAAAAATTACCAAAGAAACTAAAATAAACATACCTAAAGTTTTGTGCAGTTTACCGTGTTTTTAAAATATATATTAATTTACATTTAACTTCCTTTTTATTTTACCTAAATGATAGCATTCTTTCTATTATTTTAACGAAACATGGAGGAACGCAGGTCTTCAGATGAAACATGTCAATATTTAAAAGCAAACTAAATATTTACAAAGTTTCTTTTGATAAAAAGGTTATTTGGTGGCGATCGCTTTGTTTACGATAAGACCGCCTTTTGTGAACTAAACTTTATACTTATGCTTTTGATAATACTTGTTTATACGTCTTATTCCCTTTGCTGTAAATTTCATTGTGCAAAAGGAGTTCATTCATTCATTATTATTTATACATATTAGTTAAAATTCGATGTGTTTATTTAGTTACATATTCTTTTTTACTGATTCGTTGCCAACCTGGAGCCAGGATGCTATTTCTCGAACAAAAGTAAGTTTACCGGCTATCTTACCCTCCGTATCTTAATACGTCAACGGCAAGTACTGACGTTATGGCGCCTGGAATAAATAAGGCGGTGGTACCAATCCGGGCGACTCTTAACGGACTCCTACGAAATCTAATACGGACAGGCGAAGCCGTAGACAACTGTTAGATTCAGATAAATTTAATAGTTATTGGCTTCCTATCCTTCAAGTTTCTCTCCATCGTACTGATTTGTATCCAAATCATTCACTTTTTAAGCTATTCGATTTTGGAACATTCTGCCTATTGAGCTCAGAAAAAGCTTAGTTAAGATTAACTTAGTTTTCTCTCAAACGTTTCCTCTATAACTATTTATCGTAGTAGTGTTATCAAATGTTTATCATTAATGTAAATACTAGCGGCCGGCCCGGCTTCGCACGGGTATAAAATGTACCCACATATAAACGTTCCTCTTTAATCACTTTATCTGTTTAAAAAAACCGCATCAAAATCCGTTGCGTAGTTTTAAAGATTTAAGCATACAAAGGGACATAGGGACAGGGGAAGCGACTTTGTTTTATACTATGTAGTGGATGACTAGCAACCCGTTCCAGCATCGTACAGGGGAACAAGACTCTTTGTTATTATATATGTGAATCTGCTCTTAAATCAATATGTCTGTTAAAAAACCTCATCCAAATCTATTGCATAATTTAAAAGATCTAATCATATACAGGGACAGACAGCGAAAAGCGACTTTATATTATACTATGTAGTGCTGTAAGCAAAAGCTTCGCACGAGTGTAGAAATAACTTTAAAACCATAAGTCGGATCATGATAAATTTAATAAGGGACCACCTTGGAATCGTGACATATCTTTCTAAAAAAGAATGTCCGAAATCGCCACTGAGGCCTAGCGGTCCGGCGATGGACTTGAGTTTTTGAGGTCCCCGTTCGATACCCGGGCCGGGAAATAAAAATTAGAAAATGTGTATTTTTAAATTTTCTAACAAATATAACGTAGCCCGGGATTGGATATGTACACAGTTGGCGATAGGTTTGCCACCTAACACATTGTCGGACTTACTGCCTTCGCCTAGTCGTGGCTGTACTAGTTGTGCCTCTGCCTACTTTTTGTATATATTAACATAAATGTACAAATACATATTTATAATGTAAATATGCTAAGTATCTTTCTTTATACACATGTGTTGTTATGTATTTATTAAGCTAACTAAAGTTAGGTTTAAATGTTTTTGCAAATGTTCAGTAAATGATTTTTTATGCACCCCATTCAATTATTCTTTTAAAGCAAGTTAGCTTGACTGGTAGAGAACGCCAAGTAGCATTAGGTCCAACTTTGTGTACTATAGTGCATACATTTTAAATAAATTAATTAATTAATATTAGTTATTGTCCGCGACTTCATACACAAGCTAAAGTTACTATTCGTGATTAGTGATGAAAACGAAAGATAGTCCATGAGCAAAAGTTAGCCAAAAGATTGACTGGGAGAAAATATATATAGCATTAAGTTCGCCTTTTGTACTCACAAGTTTTAAGGTTTAAATAAAAATGAAATAAAATAGTTGTTCTAAATATTGACCAGCTATAAGCTACTATTATACAAAATTTTATAAAAATCTGTTCAGTGGCTTTTGCATGAAAAGTGAACTGACAAACCGACAAAAAATTTAATAATGTGCAGATTTAGTTTTATTATATGTATGTCTGATTGACGTTATAGGTAAGTTTTTATGTAACCAGATAGAAAACAATTTGCTCCTCGGATAGAAAGAATCAACCATCGCCCGTAGATACTGATATATCACTTTAGTCCGAAATCTTATACCGCGTGTTAAATTTACCGCACGGAACATGTTCCGTCAGAAACCGTCTATTTATTCGCTGTCTTATAAATAGGCCAACACATTATTATCTAATTGCAAAAAAATTAAGACAGTACTATATCATTTAGTTTTACTTAAGTAATATAATATTGTCGAGGGGAGTACACCTTTGGGTGTACCTAAAGTAATCACACCTATAGGTATACCTAAAGTAATCACACCTATAAGTGTACCTAAAGTAATCATACCTGTAGGTATACCTAAAGTAATCGCACTAAACTAGTCACGCCTATATTTGTATTTTAAATAATCATAACTTTAGGTGTACCTAAAGTAATACCTAAAATCCAAAAACCGTTTTCAAAATTGTAAAAGAACGAATTTTTTCGCCAAATATTTTTATGAATCAACAATATCAAAACAACTTTGTTTAAACAATGACGAATTAACTAATTGCCCTTCTGGCTTTCTTTTAGTCCGAATCGCAACAGGAGTTCAACACCATATAAATAATACATGATATTTGTAGGGATAATTAGAGCTACCTCGACCTTCGTAGACTAAACTTCTCCGTTCTTGGTTTTATATTACCAAAACAATTTGCTGACATGTCTGTACCTTGGCACCCAGAGCAGCTACCCAATCATCAAGCTGAAATGGTAAATATATTTTTTATTTTTTTAACACCCAACAGATAACAGGGCTGTTCTAAGTTTGACGTGTCTATGTGTGTGAGAGTGTGTGTGCGTGTATGTCTGCTGTGGTGTTACAACTTAACGGATGGACTGATTTTGAGACGGTTTTTTTTTGTTTAAAATCTGTTGTGATTGAAATTGTAGATACATTTAAATTTTAACATTTAAACTTTTGCGGGAGTTATTGAACATCTTTAATTATTATTCTATGTTTTTCCGGAAATGTTAAATATTATTTTATTTATAATAATTATGTTCAAGCGATAATCATTATGAAAAGCCGTTTGATTAACTATGAAAAATGTTGCTTTTTTATCAAATTAAAATGCAAACTAATCTATGGATTTATAGATGGTAATGAATAAAATTTAAATCCAAACCGGAACAGGACAATAACGAGCATTAATATTTGATATTAAAGATTTTAAATGGGTTCATAGAAGATTAAGAAAATAAATTAAATCTTTACCATCAGAAGTTATTATTAAATTATAAGCTAGTCTGTCCTATAAAAAAATGTGAATAATAGTAATTGTCACCAGTTAATTGTATTAGAAAATACACAAAATGATTTTACTTCCTTTTGATTTATTAGCAATTTCTTTTTTACAGATTGGTACTATTTCAAATAGCTACCTGGAGCTACCTATGACGAGAACCACCAATAGTCCTATTAACGGATACCATACCTACGATGGATCTGCTGTTATTGATATCAGTGATTACAATGGACGAAACAATCCCAACCCTCCAAATTATATGGAAGCTGTTCTCAACAGTAACATGGCGAAAGCGTCGAACCAATGCCACGATATGCGGTATCCAAATGGCTTCAATACCTACCATATTCACAACGACCATGAACCCAACACAAGCCAGTGTAACCCGAATGGAAACCACGTCACAGTATCATTTGAAAAAGTTAAAACAAAAAAACCGAAACGAGTCCGTACTGCGTTTACTACAAATCAGTTAATGGATTTGGAGAAAGAATATTTAAAAAACAGATACCTTGAAAGAAGTCGTCGCATTGAATTATCTAGAGTGTTGAATCTAAACGAAAGAACTGTCAAAATTTGGTTTCAAAATCGCCGAATGAAAGAAAAAAAAGAGAATTTGGAGAATACTGAAGATGACATAACACTTGTCGAGGAGCCATCTTTAAATATGATTTGTGATAATGTTAATAATATTCAAATTAATCCTGTTAACTATAATCCGCATTTAGATCAGCATAATATGGGACAGTTTCCTGTTAATAATTTTATGTATCAATCACAGCCTCTTGCTAATGTCAATATGTTGAAATGTGATGATTATATAAGTATAGTTTCTCCACCTATCTCCGAAACAAGTCTTAGTGATGCTTGCAGTAATACTCCTAAAGATTGTTCTGATTTGTCTTGGATTCGAAGTCTGGATGGAGAAAGTTATTTTTAATTTATTTGTGTTTAGTTAATTGTAAAGTTAAGTGGATGGTGTTATGCAACACTTTGTCAACTCACAAAAAGTCAAATAGGTGACTATTAACTTATTTTGATGATAGCTTGATAGTCATCAATTTGACTTTTTGTGAGTTGACACACTATTGCTTATTATCATCCACGTGGTAGTTATATTTAAGCCTAATAACATGTTAATGAAAACCAATAAAAACTAATTTATTTTAATTAAATTTTTTTTCGTATTCTTTCACTAACGTGAATATCTGATAGCGTGATTACCAGCAACTTGCATTACCTATTCCTGTCGTGTTGCCAGTATTTATCATTGTTGTGTTCCGATCCTTAAGGTAAAAAAGGAGGTAGACTTTCACATTTAGCCTATGCTACGTTTAATTGTCCTAAATTTTATTTTTTTAATGAATTAATATGAAAATAGGTAAATATGTATACCGGTCATAATTCTTTAAAATATATTATTAAAAGAAGTTCAAATAATTTGCAGACTACGTGTTAAGTACTTGTCACAAAATACTTATTAAAATCTACGACTTTACAACTAACTGAACCGGTGCATTTCTACCTGCTTACATTTGCTGACATACCGCAGTGTCACCTACCATGTCCTATTGTGTTAACAAACCCTCCAAGAACACATTAAACAAATTAATTAAAATATACATAAATCGGACCAGGTCTATTTATGGGCCAGATACACACAAAAAAGAGTTATACGTATATTATAATTACTTACGTAGGTATCTCTTAAGTACTATAGTGTTCTAGCAATGTATCATGTCATAAATGCTGCAAGTACTTTGCAGGTTTCTCAAAAGGAAATATCGAAATCCTTTTCCTCAGGAACTTGTACAGGGATCAAGCTGAAATTTATATCAAATACTCAAAACTACTGTTCCTTAGAGATGTGAAAAAATTAAACTTCTAAGACAACGCAATCAAAAAATACAGTCGTTTATGCCGCAAATTTCGGCAAATTTTCGAAACTTGCAAGGAAATCAAAACCTACAGGATGATTCCCTTAAAGTAAAAATTTTTAAATTTGGTACGGAGCACAAGATTAAGGAAAGCACAGATACAAAAAAAATGCTAATACCGTAATTTTTCTTACGTCATATAAAAATATTGTGACGTTACTCATCATTTATGTATATTATTATTTTTAACTTTTATTTATATTTCTTTGGTCTGTACGGAACCATCGGTGCGCGTGTTTTAATGTAATTAAAAGAGAAAATATCTTGTGGGCAGAGGTAAAACCAGGTCACCCACAACTAGCTGAAAGCACTAAGTGCCGCAATGTGATAGATGCCCATTGTATTGCCAACCGGGCTCATATCCAATCCCGGGCAATGTTTTTATTAAAAAATAGAAAATACACATTTTCTATTGTTTTTTTGTTGACCGAGCCAAGAAAATAAGAGTGACCCCAGACCGCTAGACCACAGAGGTGATAAAAAAACATTTAGAGTCCATTGTTCTCAACTTTATTAACTTGATGCATAAACCGGTATCTTATCAGTTTATCAAACAGTCTACTTGACGTCACAATTTCAAAGAATAAATTCCTTATCGGTTGCTTAGTTCTAAGCTTGTCGGATGTAACCCTTTCCAAGTTTTTTAATGTAGACCGAAGACTGATGTCTTTTTTTATAATTTATTTGTTTATTGAACAAGCAGTCGCCCTTTTTAAGCGACTCCAAACGAAAGCGGTTTTCAATTCGACGGTATGCTTTTTTTTGTGTGTTTGTTTATTCGATTAACAACAAAACAGATTTTGATGGTTCTTTTTTGAAAGGTAGGAGATAATTCTATAGTGGTCCCACATTAATTTTATCATAATCGGACGGTTTGGTCATTATCAATGCTTTTGTCAACATAGATGAAAAAATAATTATTTAGTATAACTCAAATAGCCTTTGTGGTCTAGCGGTCCAGGTATTGGACTTGACTTCACGAGGTTCCGGGTTCGGTTCGCAGGTCGGGCAACAAAAAGGAAATGTGTTTTTTCCAATACTCTAATAAAAAAAAATTTTGCTCGGGATTAGATATGTGCCCGATCGGCGATAGGCATGCCACCTATCACACTGTGGGACTTACAACGAGGTTGTGCCTCTGCTTACCCCTTCGGGGATATGGGCATAAAGATACTTGAAAACAACAGCTATCTTTCGAAAATAAAACAAACAAATCGTGACGTTGTTTTAATAGTTATAACTATGATAATAGGAGACCACCGTCGCCTATATTCTTTTAAAAGCCATATTATTATGTAGGTATCTTACGCCGGGATCTTACGCTATCCCCTTTACTATTAAAACTTACGCGCCCATTGAACTGATGTGTAACTTCACTTTTGCTAACAAAAAATGAAGTTACACACCAGATCAACGGGCGCGTAAGTTTTATTAGTAAGGGTGTATATGTGCAAGTCAACAGACTACCCTACTGTGGCGAGCACTGACGGTACGACTAATACATACATACATACATACATATCTTCAAGCCAAGTCCCTTACGGGGTAGGCAGAGAGTATCGAGTGCCAGACCTCACGATCCTGACAAACCTGTCTTGGTTCCTTCACATTCATAACCCTTTTCATACAAACACGCCGGTTTCGGAGACTCTTGACACCACCCTCGGATAATATCCGATACGACTAATAATAACAAAAATATTGCCAACAAATCTTAATCTGATCATGAATTGCCAGAAAAAGTACCTATAGCAAAATACTTATTTTTTGCGTATTAAGACGAACTAATATTAAAATTAAAATCATTTTTAACAGTTTGAGAGAATTTAATTCCGATTTTCTAGATAATAGGGACCCTAAATAGTCAAACTTATTTTAACCCTTAGGTCACACACCTAATGCCTCTGAAAATTGATAAGAATAGAGTTAAAAGTTAACTTTGTTATAATTTTAAGTCGTAAGAGTTTTCATATTTTCATCAATTCTTAAAACAATGCCATCTATCCGTTTCAGTTAAAACTAGGAAGGCTTTTGTAACGTAATCATTCAAGGAAAACAACTCAAACTATGGCTTTCAATTTGAAGTCTTTCTTTTCATATAAGTTATGATAAAATCTCTAAAAACAAAACGACATAGATATATTACGAAAACAAACAATTATAATGAGTTTGTAAGAAAGATTAAGGTATTTTTAACGGTCTAACAGAAGCCTTACAAAGAAGGTTTTCATTTTACATGTAGAGAATGCATTATAGCTCACGCAATTTCATAAAGATGGCGACATGAGAAAATAAAGACCAAGACAAAATTCGGTTAACTTATTGCATGGTTTTTAGTTACAGGTGCGTTTTTACCGAATTGCAACGTATAAATTATGTTTTTCATGACTTTTTGTACCTATGCAAGACGTAAGATTCCTTATTAAGACGCACAGCACTCTTCCACTAGTATCTAATATTGTCGGTAACGAATCATTAAACTTAGGCTTAAATTATTTTTTAATGTTTTTTAAAAAAAACATTACCTATCTATCAGGAAAAAAACTTAATAAATTATTAATTTTACACGTATTTAAGTAATCCTCGATAAACAGAATAAAAAAGTAACTGTCTAACAGAGTTGGGCGAAATTTAATCAGATTAATGATTAAGGATTCCGATTACATAGTGTAATCTGCAATCATGATTACAGATTACTGAAATTAATCATGAAAGTAATCGTATCGGTGATTAATGATTATTAGTTTGTAATCGTAATTTCGATTACTATTTTGAAATACTATTTTGATTAAATTATATTAACTACATTTACAAAATAGAAAAATAAAATTTGTACCTATTTATATTATTTATGTCATTACATTATCATACTTATTTTTGATCAGTCTCATGTATTACATTTTTTAATAACTAGTAATTTAAATAAAGTAATCAAAAAATATATTGTTTGTGTGCTATTTGGAGCTTAAATTACACTTTAAAAATACCCTCTTTTAAACATCCCTTTCAAAAGTTTATGGGATTTTGGTAAATTGGTCATGATTACATAAGATAATGTACTCCACGCGCCGAATCTTGGCTTCCAAATGCAATTGAACAAGCGAAACATCTTTTTTTGAATTTGATTAAGGATTTAATTAATGGAAGAGTATAAAACAATCCATGCCATCGAAATTTTATTAGCAGATTTTTAGAAAAAGGTATACGCGATACGACTGACTGATTAAGGATTGAACCGCATCCTATTAATATTATAAATGCGAAAGTTTGTCTGTTTGTTTATTACTCCTCCCCGCAAAAACCGCTAAATCGATTTTGATGAAATTTGGTACACACATTGGGGGTAACTTGGATTAACACATAGTTTTTATCCCGAAATAATGTTCAGCAGCTAGATCAGAGGTTCCCAAACTTATTTCATGTAACGCCCACTTTGAAAATCAGTTGTTTTGTAGCGCTCCCCCCCCTCATTTTTTTCTTGTCAATAACCTCAATAACATATTTGTTGCGCCTAGTTTAAAAAAAAACATTTTTTTCAAGATTTATACCGCCCCCCTCTAGGCTTCCAGCGCCCACAAGGGGGCGTTATCGCCCACTTTGGGAAAGGCTGAGCTAGATGGTTAAAAATTTAATCAATCAATTTAATCAATATTATAAATGCAAAAGTCTGTCTGTTTGTCACACTTTTGCGACTTAACTGTCTAATTTGATGACATTTGACGTAAATAGGTATACATATTATTAAACACCCAATTTAAAAAATGAGCTACCTACTTATTTTTCTAAAATCATTCGTCAAAAAAGTTTAATGGGGATGATAGTTTGTATTTGTATTACAGTTAAAAAAGCTGCTGTCCGAAATATCTAACTATTCTAAGCTGACAAAGTCGCGGGCAAACAGCTAGAACTTTATAAAGAAACAAATATACTCCTCGCAATACCTACATCGGTATCATTCTTGAGACAACAGTTGACGAATATAGAATATTCGGCGAAGTACTTTTACTGTGGCCTATGCTTCAGTTTGCTTATATTGAATAAACGTGAGTTGAATAGTGAAATAGGGTTGCCAATCACTCTGTTTTTATATTTAATAAACTTTAAGTCAAATGATAAAAATTTAAATTCACGATACCGCCACGTTATCCTCGACTTGACCGCCTCGTTGGTCGAGTGGCTAGCATACACGCTTAACTACATCGACCAACCGCGAGGATCGGGTTCGATCCCGACGGTCTGAGTGCTTATTAAATTTAGTCTGGTATCTGTTTAAGTATTTTTATGTATTAAAATCGTTGGCTAACACTGATAAAACAAACATTTAATTAGTGTGATTTGTCCAGGGGTATTCATTATTATTTATTATTATAACTATGTTGGTCCGGGTTTCTTTGCAAAAAAGACTATCAAACTTCCTGCCAGGCAGCTCGCAAAAGGCGAGCAAAGGCTTACCGTCACTAACACCGTGACATCTAACTAGGTTGTAGAGTTTCGCAGCGACTCACCCGGATTGATACCACCGCTTTACCTATTCCTGCCGCCATAACGTCATGACGTGTTCCGGTTCGGAGGATGAAGTAACTGGTAAACTTGCTGTAGCTCGAGGTCTAATATCCCGGCTTCAGGTTGGCAACTCACCATTACCATCATTGGTGTCTCTAGGCGGCGGGAATTTCTTACCATCAGGAAATCCGTCTGTTTATTTGCCTTCCAATATCATAAAAAAAAATCTGACTAGGTAATAGAGTTTCGCAGCGACTGCCTGGATCGGTACTTACCTATTCCTGCCGTCATAACGTCAGTGCTTGCTGCTTATTTGCCTTTCAATATGATAAATAAACTAAACTTTGAAAGAGATACATGCCATCAAATCTTTTGTAACTATACTATAGATGTAATACAAACAATGTCATCTACGGCAAGTCCTTTTAAACGAATTTTTAAAAAAGGAGAAAATTTTATGTTCGAGTCTACGTCGAGATGCAAAAACTCTAGATATGATGGTGGAATCTCAGGAAGAATGTGCTCAGTTTTTTGTGTACTTATATGACATAGTTACTAAAATTTAACTCGGGTTTTTTGCAAATTTTCTGTGCATTAATTGTAGCAATATTACTTAAACATGAAGTTACTTTGTTCCTAACTTTAAATTTCAATATTTTTTACTTTATCTCTATTTATTTATGTCACTTGTGAATTTCTACTTTGACTTATTTGCCTTAGATGCGTTTGCAGATTTATATCACATTATTATATAAATATTTTACTACTAGCTGCTACCCGCAATCTCACCCGTGGTAAAAAGAGACATCCTATCTGTCAACTTAGATCAAACTGCACACGATGTGTAAATCTGATTATATTTGGTTTAATAGTTTGGAATCATCGCGGACATACAACGTGACACGTAATTTATACATATTAACATATAAAAATAAAATATAATATGCTATACTCTAATTTAAAAAATAGGTTACTTATTTAGTGTTTGCATAAGCCTTAAAAAATTAACCCAAGCACAGAGCAAGTGCTAAAATAAAAATACCTTATTATTTTATTTCTTTAAAAAATCTTAAATACTTATAAACTGTACAATCCTATTAGTTTCGTAATAAAGGTACTAGGATACATAAATGGACAGCAGATATGTCAAATCTACACTAGTTCTGCTTTTCGTTCTTTAAAATAACCTTTACAATGTTAGTGAGACAATTAAAATATAAAATCATGTTAAATCATATTGGTAATACATATGTAAATACAAAACACACAATGTGCATACTAATTGTTCAGTGTAAACTCTTTTGGGGCGGAATCTTTTAGCAAAGGGTCTCGGCTGTCAATCAAGTTCACAAAAGGAATATTCTTCCCTCTCATTCATACAAGCACTATGGCTGATTACTTTGTTTACACCTTACAAACTTTTGACAAATTTAATCACTTTGTTTGTTACGAAATATCCACATTCTTATCTTTGATGGGATTTTCTTTTATTTCAATTTATGTTATCTCTTTCTTTTACAATTAATACACTTTATTGATAAAATATTACAACAATTTACCATAATGTTTATATTTACATTACTTGGAAGCAAACAAATTTTAAGTTGATTTTACTACTTTGTTGAATATTTTTAAAGTTTTGTGTGGAAAATAAAATGGGAAAAACAATGTAAAGCACGCACATTATGGTGGGGGAACTGAACATTTGTTTTTATGTTTATCTATTTATTCATTCATTCATGCCACATGAAAAATGTGATAAATTTAGATTCGAATTTAAATATATTATTTTATGTGCTATTTTAATCAAAATCGATTTAATAGGAAAGGGAATATCTTAGTTAATTGGTACTCCCACTTTCTGCTATAACATCAGTTTTATCATGATTAAGGTTTAAGAACCGATAGACTTACTCAAAAGGCACAAAATCTTAGCCTCAACTTGGTGCCATGTTTTGTGTAAACATGTTTTACCATTAGGAAATACGCCTGTGAAACTATGTGAACATCAAAGCAATTTAGTTTGAGCATAGTTTAATATACCTAGTTTAGTGTAATACCTAGTGTAGTACATTTATACCCAGTGCTGGAACTAAGTGAATATTAAAAATTCATGATACAAGAGTGTGGCTTACATTTACAGGTACTGAATAAAAGTTGTTGAGCATAATGAGAGTGACTTAACGACTGAGGCCCGGTTCCGATATACAAGAATCCAGTAGTTTTTTTGCTTACCAATGGTTGCTTTTTGTACGAATAGCACAATATTTAACTGCAGTCGTTCTTTTTAGATTATTAACTTTAAACATTTTGAATGACTAAGAGTAACGAAGCGTTACTACCATAGTTTACGGATCGTTGATTATAGGACCCGGTTTGAGTGACGTTAGAATTACAAGGTTAGACGTTACAAGCTACAAAATACAAAAGTGTGGGTTTTGTTTGTCTTTCTTACATATCGCGGTGTTGTAAAATAATTTTTGTATACAAGAATAGTTATGAGTATAATGACATAATAAATAGTTCATTCAGAACTCTTTATAGTGTACAATTAAACTTACAACATTATAAACTTAATAAATATTATTAACATACATTACTTTCTAATTCGATATCTAAATGTGAAAAAGCTAACTAGCTTTAATAGGCAGTCGTAGCTGCGGAAAACCAGTGCAAAATTGAAGACTTAGTTAGTTTCCTAAAAAAAGAAAAAAAAGAGGATATGTTGATTGTACGAACTGTTATAGACTAATAAATAAATGTAGTAGTTGGCAACCCTAAGCAGCCGTTGGGCGAGATCATCAATCATAGCAGCAAGACAATCACAACCGGTGGCACATCTGCCACGCTCGGCGCAGCGCCCGCCAGCATCGGCACCACTCGATAACGTCTATACTGGCTTTGCCCCGAATATTACAATTACATATTTACGTATTCAATCTATATTATTCGATACTAGCTGTTTACCCGTGACGAGCTACGTAGATGTTACAAACTTTCATTAATTGATTTTTTTTAAAAAAAAGCTTTTGTTTGAACTCTGGCTACGGCTTAGCCATGTAAATGTAACTGATAGACTTTCGTATTTATAATATCATTAGCTTTTACCCGCGGCTTCGTTTGCAATTGAGTCATGAATAAAGTACCTTATGTATTTTTTTATAATATTATATAATACTCGATACTCTCTGCCTACCCCGTAAGGGACTTGGCGTGAAGATATGTATGTATGTCATTTTTTATGATATTGAGAGGCAAACAAGACGGATTTTCTGATGGTAAGATATTTACCGCCTTAAGACCTCAAAAGGTGGTAATGGTGCGTTGCCGACCTGAGGCCGAGATATTAGGCCTCGAACAAAAGTAAGTTTACCGGCTGCCTCACCCTCCGAACCGGAATATGCTAATGGCAAGCATTGACGTTATGACGGCAGGAATAGGTAGGTAAGAAAGAAAGAAAAAGAAAGAAAGAAAATTATTTATTTGCCGAATATGTGTGTAAATGAGATGTTACAAAAATATTTAAGTATATCAACATAGTCCACCATATTTTGGTGTACAAATATTTTAACATTTAATAAAAATATTATTTAATTACTAATGCTTTAAATTTTAAGCTAATTATTTATATTTATAGTTAGTTTAATTATTTATTACCAAAACATTTAAAAACTGTAATTAAATTTAACCCTATCTACCGTAAACTACCACCGTTTCCAAACCTACTAGTTTCTGCTAGTTTCGTTTTTGTTGTGTTAGTTATTATTAGAAGAAGAATTGGATACTAATAGAAATGGTAAGACGGATTTCTACTCGGATAAATTTCTGCACAACACTATACCACTAACGGTATTGTTGGAAATGTCACCTTTAAGATGTGTTTTCCCCTTGCTGGTTCGAGTCTCATCTTCTTTCCTGTCAGGGAGCTCGTTAGAGGCGAGCAAGACTAAGCTTGCTTGCTTCTTTAAATCTTTCAGTTATAAAAACAGATACACACAAGGCCTGGCAAAAATCTCATAAAAAAGTTAGCTATCACTAGTTTAGTCCAAAAGGTACCTATTTGGTCATACGTACTCATCGTCATATTGAATGAAGCACTTGTGACATTATTGCCATTTGTTAATATGAGCACCTTGTTATATTCTCGTAAAAAATCGCTTTCCATATTTCACTAGTGGAAATTGTAATATCGCGGCGTATAGCGCGTCTTAATAAATATTTTTTTCATCGTCCTATGAAAATGACATTCTGGCGTCACGTGTGACATTGATGAAAAAATATAAAAGAAATGACGGGATCGACGAGAGGACTGAGGGAACAACCCGCCCTTATCTATTTCATTTTTCTTGTTTATACATGGTATTCCTTGAGTAACGACCAGAATAAATTCACACTCATTACTATATTTTATGATATATCATTACATATACATTAAAAAAGGAGGAGGTTCTCCATTCGGCTGGAATATTTTTTACATAACCTATAACCTACAGCGATTTCTCCGAGGTATCTGAACCGATTTACGTAATTCTTTTTTCGTTTGATGCATAATAGTTTCGAATTGGTCTCATAAAAATTTGACACAGGTTTTTATTTTGTAAGCATTTTTTATCTACTTTCAACTATCCCGATATCTATTTTTATTAAATTAAATCAAATCTCTCAATAAATTTGATTCACTTACGGTCAATATTAATAATCAATCCTAATCCAAAACTTGCTGTCCAAGATTGATATTTTGATCCATTTTTATGTCATCGCTTGCCAATAACATATCTGTGGACTGGATAAATATGGCAATTAAGTATGGGATAGGCCGCCGAATACGAATGTTAAAGAGATATTTACTTAAAAGATTATTAAATTAAATCATACTAGTACTATACTACTAATACTATACTAGTTTCCTCGTAGTTTTTTTTAGTTATCTTTTAAGCCTCCCCTGAACTTCCACAAATAACTCAAAATCAGAATTAGCCAAATCGTTACAGGTGCAAATCGCTGCTGCTGTAAATGGCCACTCGCGATCGCAGTGGTCTTAGCAGTTCACAATATCGTTTCTGTGAGCGGTGTGTATGTAGACTTTGTTCAAACGCACTTTGTGTGTAGAGTGCATAGATTTAGGATGGTAGATTACCTTCTGTACCTATTAACATTTTGTGCTAGGAACATCACTATTGGATCATATTAAAACTTTTACAGAAATAATAACTTTTTATATTTAAATTTAAATTTTGCCTCGCCTCTTTGGTCTAAAGGTCCGGGTGTTGGACTTGACTTAATGAGAGTCCGGGTTTGATTTCCGGGTCGGGCAATAATAAGAAAATGTAGTTTTTCCAATTTTTTAATAAAAAATTGTTGCTCGGGATTGGATATGTGCCCGGTTGGCGATAGGCTTGCCACCTATCACATTGTGGAACTTAGTGTCTTCGGCTAGTCGTGGGCGGCATGGTTATGCCTCTGCCAACTTCTTCGGTTGAAGATACTTTTTTTTTAATTTTATCGAAACAACATTTAATTCCTTCTATTTCATTCGCATGTTGATTGCACTTTGAACCTTCATTTAGTTACTATTAGAGAATGACGCCACCAAATATAGACAGACGAACGCTATATTTTTACTGAATTCTTTATTGTATTGTCTAGGTTGTGACTATTGCGACAGCATTTCGTAGAGTTTTAATCAACTATTTTTTAACAGACATTTTATGTGAGACGGAGTAGTCTTTCTTGAAGTAAACAATGGTGCTCTTTAGTGGCACTGAGAAGTATTTAGCCATCCTCAGTCATGATACTACAGCAGCCTACAAAAAATTTTCGAATTTGCAGCAACGTGTAAATACTTCATTATTGCACCCAAATACAGATATTTGCGTAAAACTGATTCCATTTTATTTGATAAATTGAATTTGAAAAACATTTTTTTTACCCATGTTGGTCAAATGTGGATCAGCAACAACACCATAACACGTTACTAACAGTACGTTAGAAAGAAAGAAATTGATTTATTTGAGGAATATGTGTTTAAATGACATGTTACAAAAAAAAATAAGTTTATCAACATATTCTACCATATTTTGGTGTGCAAATATTTTAATATTTAATACATGATATAAAGTATAATACGCTTACGCTATAATACGCATCTTGAGGCTAGGGATATTAAACCGCTTTCCTCTATCTGAACGAAACACGACGTTAGAGACATTTTATTAGCAATCTATAAAATAAAATTATTCAAGAAACAAAATCATCTTCAGTTGAAATAAACTTGCAGGCGAAGCTGCACACGTAGACTACTATACTAATAAAATCCAACGATATGGTCTCGTCTCCCGATTGCGTTTGACAAATGAGTATCATTATTTGACAGCCGCGATCGGAGGCCGCGTATCTTGACGTCATGTCAACATGCTGTTGTCTTTTGTTTTATTATATTCACCCTCGAAGATTTATGGAAACAAACTGCCTAATATACTTTTTATACAATAACCCAAGGTTTGAGCACAAATTGTGAAAAAAATTTATTATTGAACTGTGAGTAAATTTTTTTATGGTATTTTTTTATTACAATAATTTATCTACACAATTTTTTAAAGTAAAAGCTTGTACTTTTTCCACTATATGTACATACTGTATAGTGGAAAAGTACAGGCGTTTACCTCAAAAAAGTGTGTATACAATAAAATTCCACCAAGTACAGATTCTAGTAATTGATCTATATACATAAAAGAAAGTCGTGTTGGTTACACTATTTATAGCTCCAGAACGGTTCTGAAAATTGACGAGAAGATAGCTTGGAACTAGGACACAAACATGGGAAATTTTATCCCGTTCGACTCCGAGGAAATAATTAAAAACACCATTTTAATTTTGCCCATACATACTCAACAAGTTCGCTAGAATAGTTAGTACATAAAATTCAAATAAATTGCAAAACTCGAGGACGGCTCGACCAAGTTTTAAACATTTTCTTTAAGGAGCAATAAAAGTTCTTATGGAAAATCTGGGGAAAATAGAAAAACTTGTGGGAGAGTGCTGTGCAGCAAATGGCCAGGGTAGCGATTACCTTATATGTACCTGCCATCTACCTACCACCGTTTTATCTATAAAGACTCTGCCAAGCTCCATTTCGGCAGTTGGTACTATAGCCGGTAGACAACATTCCGGCCACAAGACAACGACGCACGTCTATAACATGTATCTATAAGCCATGGTTGTCTCTTACCATCAAGAGAGAGCCTATTCGCTGATCTCTGATAAAAAAAGAAATTGCTATTCATCACAAATTAAGGCTAGTCGTCTCCCAAAACTCTACCACTTTATCTCGGTCATGATGTTAATGATGAGTAGGCAAGTATACATTGGCTACATAGAAGTTTTTTTGTATTTAGAAGCAAAATAATTGATTTTTCTTAACTAAACGTATCTTCACGCCCATATCTCCGAAGAGACACAATTTGCCCTGGCCCATGGCTAACCGAAGACAGTAAGTCCCACAATGTTATTGATGACAAGCCTATTGCCAACCGGCTCACTTTCCATTATTTTTTTGTTATCTGACCCTGGGATCGAACGCGGGAACTGAAGAAGTTAAATTTGACGCCAGACCGCTAGACGACCACAGAGGCGACAACGATTTTTATCGTAAAAATTTGAGAAACTTTGTCCGAGGTTAGCGTACGCGTCTAAATCCACTGACCAACCGAGTTCGATTCTTGACAGGGGCAGACAATTAAGTATAGCTGTCTGTATTTTTATGTCTGGGTGTTTATTGAAATTTATTTAAACACTAGCGTCCCCTGCTTCGCACGAGTATAAAATATACATATAAACCTTCCTCTTCAGCCACTTTATCTATTAAAAAAACGGCATCAAAATCCGTTAAGTAGTTTTAGAGATTTAAGCATACAAAGGGACATAGCGACAGAGGAAGCGACTTTGTTTTATACTATGAAGTGAGGTCGGTATCGTTGACTAACACCCATAAACAACCGTATAATTTGCATCTAACATCAAAGATCGATTTATGTAATTTATCCAGAGATGTTATTTACATACGACGACATCACATAGTAGAGATACCTAAATAAAACAACAGCGAAACCACGATCACCAGCTAGTACTTTGTAAAGTAGCCGAGGACAAACGTAGGGAGAAAATTGTAACCTTTGCAAACCGAAGTGGTATGATTCTAACTTGCAGTACATAGCGAAAGAAGTCGGGAACTCGCGACAAAATCTCGCGGATCATAAATCATAGAGCGCTGCGGAAAAGGTAAGGGAAATCTGTGTAGATTCAAAGGGTTTATTTTAATGTTTATAACAACGTTAAATTTAATCATTAAACTATATTTACTCGCTTTACCTATTTTTTATCACAATAAGTAGGACAAGAATATGCATTACACCAAGTTTGACTACAGCTAAAGACAAAGGTTTTATTGTTTATGACCTATGTAACCAGCACTCGCTTCGTGCAAGCTGCCAGATAGAGAGAAAGTCTAATCAACATAAAGGACCCGAGTCAACACCGGGTACAATTTGACCATAATACATGATGATCAACTACACTATTAAATCGTTTGAACTTCCCCCGTATCGGTCCGGGCTCCTTTGCAGAATACACCATCTGCCTTTCTACCAGGCAGCTCGTAAAAGGCGAGCATAGGCTTACCGTCAAGACCGTGACATCCTACTAGGTGGTGTAGTTTCGTAGCGGCTCGCCCGGATTGGTACCACCGCTTTACCTATTCCTGCCGCCATAAGGTTAGTGCTTGCTGTTGACGTGTACCGGTTCGGAGGGTAAGGGAGTCGGTTAACTTACTTTTGTTCGAGGCCTAACATCCCGGCGTCAGGTTGGCAATGCACTATTACCACCTTTGGTGTCTATAGGCGGCGTGACTTTCTTTTTATCAGGAAATCCGTCTGCTTGTTTGCCTTTCAATATCATAAAGAAAATCAAACTTCTCAAGTTGTAGTTGAACCTACATACAAACAACACCACTCTGGAGTAGATCTTCGCTTACTACGCTCGCTCGGTCAATAATCTTGTAGTTTACGATAAAAGAAGTTGGAGCCCGCGACAAAATCTCGTAGCCCGGAGGCCATAAATCATAAAACACTGTGGAAACGGCGCGTGAAATCTGCGTAGCTTTGAGAGATTTATTTAAAAGTTCATAATTCTATATAGGTTTTATATTATTTGTGGTCTTTGGTATTCGAAAGTAAAAACATTGTTTTTCCGACCGTAATCTTTCAATTCCATTTTCCTTTCCACAAGGTCAGTGCGCGCCATCATCGTTACTTGAGAAAAGTAGACAGTTGGTAGTTTTTTTTACGCTAGGATCTTAACGTCTTAGCCTTATATTGGCAACGCACTAATTTGGCGTAAGCAGGCATGTGTGTAGGTAAGAAATATTATTAGGAAATCCATCTACTTGCTTAGTTTGGCTTACTTGTTCTTGTAGTGTCTTTTTGCAATAAAAAACGATATAGCCCAATGAACGGTCTTAGAATTTAATAGTAGAATTATGTTAAATACGTTTGTGTCAATTC
>NJDC01001343.1:163018-175285 GCA_002245475.1 Calephelis virginiensis
CGATAAAAGAAGTTGGAGCCCGCGACAAAATCTCGTAGCCCGGAGGCCATAAATCATAAAACACTGTGGAAACGGCGCGTGAAATCTGCGTAGCTTTGAGAGATTTATTTAAAAGTTCATAATTCTATTTAGGTTTTATATTATTTGTGGTTTTTGGTATTCGAAAGTAAAAACATTGTTTTTCCGGCCGTAATCTTTCCATTCCATGTTCCTTTCCACAAGGTCAGTGCGCGCTATCACCGTTACTTGAGAAAAGTAGACAGTTGGTAATTTTTTTCACGGCGCGTGAAATCTGCGTAGCTTTGAGAGATTTATTTAAAAGTTCATAATTCTATTTAGGTTTTATATTATTTGTGGTTTTTGGTATTCGAAAGTAAAAACATTGTTTTTCCGGCCGTAATCTTTCCATTCCATGTTCCTTTCCACAAGGTCAGTGCGCGCTATCACCGTTACTTGAGAAAAGTAGACAGTTGGTAATTTTTTTCACGCTAGGATCTTGACGTCTCAGCCTTATATTGGCAATGCACTAATTTGGCGTATACAGGCATGTGTGTAGGTAAGAAATATTATTAGGAAATCCATCTACTTGCTTAGTTTGGCTTGCTTGTTCTTGTAGTGTCTTTTTGCAATAAAAAACGATATAGCCGAATCAACGGTCTTAGAATTTAATAGTAGATTTAACGTTTGTGTCAATTCTCTGTGCATTGAAAGATCGAGATTATAAACATATACACATAACTGCACAAAATCAGAACTTAAAATTTTTTTTGTTTTTATAAATTTACATAGAAAGAACATTGAAGGCCTATAATTTCCACCTTACTCTTTACAAAATACCTAGTACTTATTTAATTTTGTTTGATTTTTATGCACACAGTTAAAATACTTTAAGAAAAAATACTGCATTATATACCTAATTGTTGAGATCTATATGACGTATTATATGTAAAGTTTTGAATCTCAAACTTACTACATAAAAATTACATATAAAAACGAATCCCCATTTCGCGTGGTCATCTCCTCACGCCTGAATGGATGGACCGATTTTGCTAATTCCGAAAAAGGAGAATAAAATAAATAAATATTCCTGGAGAAGTTACACAAATTGAATCGAACCCCAAAGTAAACATGTATGCTTGTGCTATGGGTGTTAGTCAACGATACTAATACGTAGAAACACTTAAGTAGATACCAGAATAAATTTAATAAACACCCAGACCCGGAAATGCAGACATCTAAATGTTCATCACACAAATGCCTGCCCCCGTCGGGAATCGAACCGGAGCCTCGTGATTGGTCGTTGTAGTAAGTCGTGTACACTAGCCACTCGACCAACGAGGCGGTCAAATTAAGGGAAGGTTCTTATTAAAAGAAAAACTGGAAAGTTACACGAGAAATGGGAAAATCAATGCTTTAATCTATACATATTGTTATTACCTGTCAAGCGATACGAAGTTCGCCAGTTCGGCTAGTTAACCAATAATAATAGTATTACTATAGTGGTGTAACATTTTTTAAGAATGCACGTAATAAACTAATAAACTGCGGCCAAAAAATATTGATAAGCCGTTGATAAAACCGCACAACTAATTATCTTGAAACCTGTTTTTTCATTAGTTACAGAGAAACATTTAAATAAATCGGTGAATTTCTAATAGGAATAATTCGTCATTGCACTAATTGAAATACTTACTAGAAAGCAATGCAGTTTCATGAGTCACTAGCTGTTTACCCGCGACATTGTCGGAGCAGAATAGTTATAGTTTTATACAATACAAACTTTTATAACTATTACAGACATTAGATGGCAGATTTTTGATTTTTCCAAAAATCGACTCCCTAACACCGGCCAAAAAACGTAGCAAAAGCCAGCCAAGTAACGTAGTAAAAGTAAAAGTGACAGAAAGGCTTTGGTATTCATATCATTTGAATTTAATACGGCTGTATGTCATAAGAATCATAATTTTAAATAATATTTGTCCTAAGAGTCCTACTTATTTACTTATATTTAATTATAAGAAAAGAGTGTGACATGACTGTGTGTGTGTGTGTGTGTGTTTATGTGTGTGTGTGTGTCGGTGTATACAATACATTTGAATGCATGGACCGATTTTAATGCGATTTTTTGGTACTATCGTTCCGGTCTGGAGGATAGGGTGGGCGGTACTGATAGTACAATAGACCCTAATGCTGCCACAAAACAGCCAAGCAATTACAAACTGTATTTACAACCACGATCATTGTCTCTTACCATTAAAAGAAATGGATAAGCTGACAACTTAATCCCTATCTTATCAAATAAAAAGGGGTTGCACTCCAGGAGTGCTGACATAGGCTTAGGATATTTTGGAATGGCTAGGGAATAATTTTGCACGAATTGCTTTAATTATCTGTATGAAAGTACTGTCATTTATGTGGTAAACTACAATATGCATTTATTGCGCTATCGTACACAAACATGAAAATACGAACATTCGCGCAAGCGCCCTGCGCCGTCTTACGAATTTTCGATCAAGTCACGCGAGTTTAGAAGCGTTGACCTATTCCAAAAAAAAATGTGCGCAACGCCGCTAAAGAAGTTACCACTTAAAAAAAACGTGTCAGAATTTACTGAAGAAGATATATCATCTCTATATAGATAAAACTGTGATGATTAGTATACTTGTAAAGCTTGAGGCAGACGCATTCGTGATAAATAGTACCGCTGGCGATAGGCCAACCTCGCGGAATAATCAAATTTTGTTCTCGACGTTGACTCCAACTTTCATACAGCCAATGCCGTGTCTTTTATAGATTTTGTCCCCCTAACAAGATGCTCGAGGTTCGCGGCGGTTGAATTAAATTGTCGTTGATAAAGTCCTCCGTTCTCTTATTTCCTGTTCAACCTTACACTAGATAACAAATGTGAAAAGGGTACTTTAAATATTAACAAATAGGAAATTATTTAGGGCAGGCTTCATTTGGTAGGCGCCTTAATTATAAAACACTTTTTTGTAGATTTATTAAAAGGAGTTCGCTTCTGCGGTGTAGCGGTCCGGCGTCGGACTTGACTTCTTGACGTCCCGAGTTCGATCCCAGGGTCGGGCAACAGAAAAAATAGACAATGCATATTTTCGATTTTCTAATAAAAAATAACGTTGCCTGGAATTGGATATGTGCCTGGTTGGTGTTAGACTTGCCACCTATCACATAGGTAGTGTAGGACTTAGTGTCTTCGGCTAGTTGTGGGTGCCCCGGTTGTTCCTCTGCCTAACTCCTAGGATATGGGCGTGAAGATAGTTTTATAAAAAATAGACATCAATAAAGACTAGGTATAGTAAATGGTAGCGATTCCATCAATTGTAAATTTTTGATATGAGATGAGAAATGTACGTTGATATCATAGGTATGTTTTTTTATAGAATGGGTGGCAAATGAGGAGTTCACCTGATGGAAAGTAGCACAAAGGTTCTCACAGTAGCGTTACCGTCCTTTTAGAAACAATAAACTTTTTCTTGAAGTTTCGGAATCGTAATGTTTTAGAAACTCTGCCGCCGTTAATGTGTTGTATGAAGTTGTTAACGATTGATTAATCGTGTATTACGATTTTTTTATATAATTTTACCAAGTCGTTGTCGTTTCAGTATAGGTTATTCGTTTTTATTACATAATTTTGCTACGGGTCATTGTTATTTCGGTATTTTAATTTTCGTTCTAAATACTGATTGTTTGGTACTAATAGAAAAAAAACTTATTTTCTTTTCGGAATTTCAAAAACATGTTTTATCAAACTCTTCCATATTCTTACTGGCATACCATCAGTGCTCGTTATTCCCGTGTTTCGGTTAAGTGGTTGATATATCCGGAAACTTTTCGAAAGAAATTCATAAGCTCGATGCTAGGGCTGCTTGGTTTATTAAATTGTCCATGGAAAAATCCTAGCGCTCTTATTTCCTGTTGAACCAAACAATAAATTACCAGTATAAAAAATGTAGTCTAAATATTTTATATTGCACAAAAATAGAGTAATAAAAACAAACTTTAACATTTATGCCTAGAGAAAAGAATAAAATCATTTATAAGTACGAGAATTGTAAATAAATACTCTTAATAATCCCAATAATAAAATATGTCTTTTCTTAATTTTTGTTCCCGACGGTTTTATAAGTTTTACGTGTCAGTGTGTATCTATCTGTGATAGAATAACTTTTGAACGGATGGATCGGTTTTGATGCGATTTTTATTTTGTTTTCAAAGAAGTTAGCTTTCAAACAAAAATATCCCGTAATACATGTAGGGTTTGTTAAAATTTTAATTTCACGCTTGAACGACAATGGACCAATTTGGCTAATTCTATTTTGTTGTGTTATTTATAGTTCGATGATTTTTAGGAAAGTAAAAAATACATTTATTCTTAAGCCACGTCGAAAAAAAGATGGATGTTATATTTTTGACATATCGGTGTGTGTGGTTGAGTATGTGTGTGAGTCTGTCTGTGGCATCATACTTAAGTTTTGAACGGGTGGACCGATTTTGATATAGTTTTCTTTGTTCGACATTTTACGTAATCGAGATAGTTCTTACTTCTTAGCTATGTTGCAGACAGATTTTGTCCGAAGTTACTTTTTTTTTAATTTCATATTTATAGTTAAGACAGGATAACATCCGTCGGGTCAGCTACTCTTAAACAGTTTATTGCCTGGTATAATTCTGATATCTTGTTTTGCATGAAATGAAAAAATAAAATTGATTTTTAAAGATGGAAGTTTAAAACCTAGTACATTGTGTTTAGAATTCTTGCCAATTGAATTGAAGATGTTTATATTGAAGTTCACTAGGTACTCATGTTTAGCGAACAATCTTTATAAATAAACCGAGCCCATTGCCTATTCATGACCGAGCAGAATTTACCCCCCTCCCGCTGTCAGCTCACCCCCGTATCAAACAAGCCCCTTCATGTCAAATACTCCGCGCCCCGCGTCTGTCAAACTCTTCGCCAGCGTTTGACAAGGATCCTCCCTAGCTCGCGGGGAGGTGGAATGCCACCTTACGCGATCTCGACCAATACAAAATAAGCTTTACACCCTGATGCTGTAAGTTGAAATTTGACTGTGGGTTTCTAGTACACCCCCGCGGCCGCGCTGCTGTCACGAGTCTAGGTGCAGGCGCCACGTCGAATGATGGATGACGTCAGGGAAGGTCGGCAGCATCACGCGTCATTCATGTGTACACAGGCGTAAGGGATACGTTTTTCGTGTGACGATATAATATTGGTGATATGCAAATTTGCTGTCGAGCTCCCGTCGAATTGGAATAGACAATTGACGATTTTTTTTAATTTCCAACGCAAATGATTGGTTAATGACGTGACTATTTTGGTTATTGTCCAATGGCGTACTCGTATTGGAACAATTTAAGCTCTTAACCCACTTATTAATAAACATAGACTAAAGTACTCCAACGTGTTAATTGACGTTACAGTCTTTATCACAGATGTAATTCTTAAACAGAATATGTCAGCTTAAACTTTTATATAATTTAGTTTTTGTTTTAGTTGATTTAATTTAGTTTAGTTTATTTGTACAGGCCAAAGTAGGAGTACAGATAAGTTGATATTAGTCTGTATAACGATGTAATAAAAACCAAACCTTTATGGTTATTTCTCAGTCAGTCTACTCCAACTCGTTGGTCGAGGGGCTAGAGTACAAGTCTAACGCCACGAAGCTACAACGGTACTCGGGTTCGATTCTTGGCATGGACAGGAATTTGTGTTAAAAAAATTGTCCCTGTATGTGCTTAAATATATAACCCTTAATTAAAACATATAACAAAAATTAATTTTACATTGAAGTTAGGTTCGATTTATGTAATTTGTCCAGATAAATTTATTTATTAAAAAAAGGTATTTCGTTATAAAAAAAAAACTCAGTGATATTTAAGCTGACACTAAATATATATTAAGATATGGTTATTTAATAAAATATATCGAGTATCTAAGATCACATTTTCCTTACGAATGAAAAGGTATGACTGATAGAAATATTAACGAAAGATAGGCAAGGTCAAACCTTTTGCTTTGACAATAGTAAACAGTATTTGGTAGAGAGAATTAAACAAAAAAGGGGTTCAATGTTCAAACACCTGCTTAGCAAACAGGAGGGAGAGGATTTAATTCTGTTGACGTTGCATTTTCTTATTTGTGAAGAGTTTCCAGATTTACAAAGTTTTAGACGCTTTTAACTGTGAAAACAAGATGCTTATAATAGATTTCCACCGAACAAATTATTTAAATAATTTGTAGTAATGTGCTTTACGATATCTTACTAATATTATAAATGCGAAAGTTTGTATGTTTATTTGTCTGTGGGACTATTACCCACGCAGACGGGCGAACGCTAGTATATTAAAATTAATGTAGGTACCTTGATTTCATACACACATAAATGTAATTAAATATGTTTATTTCTTTCTGTGTGATGGAAGTTGTTACAAAAATATTTAATTATATCAACACATTCACTAAATTGTGTGCAAAACTATACAAAGTTATTATTTTATAAATTTAAAACATGAGTTTTACTAGGTGGTCAAGTTTCGCAGCGACTCGCCCGGATTGGTACGACTGACTTTCCTTTACCTGCCACCATAACGTCAGTGCTTGCCGATGACGTGTTCCAGTTCGAAGGGTAAGGTTGCCGGTAAACTTACTTTTCCTCGAGGCCTAACATTCCAGCCTCAGGTTGGCAACGCACCATTACCACCTTTGGTGTTTCTGGGGGGTGTGCATTTCTTACCATCAGGAAATATGCTTGTTGACCTTCCAGTATCATAAAAAAATATCTAAATAAATTTGTAATTCAATTAATTTAAAAAAAGTTAAAATATGAACGGATTTTACGTTATCTACGATCTATCGATCTATTTTCTACGATTTTAAAACAAACTCCTTGTCAACCAAGATATACTTATGCTACTGTTACTTTCATGTTACCTGCTTCACCACCAAATTCCTTGTAAGACTCCGTTTTTTCGTTACTATTGTAACTAACACTAGGTGTTGGAACCTGACTGGCACCAAAATCTTACCTGTTTCTACCGTCATTGCTCGCCGTTGTCGTCTTCCAACATTAAGCTTAGAGTAAAAAGTATCTTCTCGCATATATCCACGAAGAGGTAAGCAGAGGCCTTACCAGGGCACCCACGACTACCCAAAGACACTAAGTCCTACAATGTGATAGGTGGCAAGGCTATCGCTAGCCGGGTACATACCTAATCCCAGAAAACGTTATTTTTATTAAAAAATTGAAAATGTACATTTTTTAACTTTTTTTGCTGTCCGACCCGAAGATTGAACTCAGGACTTTAAGAAGTCAAGTCCGACGCCGGAGCGCTAGACCACAGATGCTTAGAGTAATTGGTAAATTTACAGAGCAGGGTGACCCAGCCTCAAATAATACATAAATACCTGTATTTCTTACCATAAGGAAAGGTATATTTGCCCTAATAAAAAGCGGAGCCAGAACATACGGCTAATATACTAGCCGTATGTTCCGGCTTCGCTTCGGTGGTAATTTTTTTGATCATTAAAATTGAGATGTAAGCTATCCTATCTTTCAAGTTGGATCAAACTGCACACGGTGTACAAATTTAAATGAAATCGGTTAAGTAGTTTAGGAGTCTCATACAAGATTCTCGTATCACAATGTGCGTGATTGAACTCCTCTGAAAAGGCTAGATCGATTTTCGTGAAATTTTGTGAGCGTATTGAGTCGATTTGAGAATCGGCCAACATCTATTTTTCATATCCCTAAGTGATTACGGTGACTCACCCCAAATTTTTTTTAATAAATTCACATTAAAAATATAGCAGAACAACGTCTGCCGGTTCAGCTAATATTAAGATATAAAAATGTTCTCTAAAATATAAACCAAACAAAATGTCGACGTATAAGAAGGTGGTTAGCAGAAGTTCAAACCGCGTCACCGAAACTCGCCCCTACGCGAGACTTGTATAATGTATACTTTATGAAAATTAAATATTTCACTTGCGGCTCCGAGATGTTCCGCTGATTGGGGATTACAACAAATTTGCATTATTTAATGGATACTGTGCGTGAGGATTTGTTGCCAGAACTTGTTTAGTTAATGTTGCCATTTCTATATTAATTTTGATTGATTATGATTCAAATGTGAATGAAAGTTTATAAGAGTTTTAAAATGGTTTATCTTGACAGCTAAAAAGCAAAGCGTTAATTCAAATTGCAATGTCTGACGATCACAATGAGAGATGACAATTAAATTTTAATCAGTCATTAAGGCCACTTTTTCCATACAAAATTGTGATTTAATAAAAGATCCTATCGCCTCTGTGGTCTAGCGGTCCGGCCTCGGAAGTGAATTTTTGAGGTCCCAAGTTCGATCCCCTGGTTGGGCAACCAAAAAATATAATTTTTTTATTTTCAATTTCCTATTAAAAATAACGTTGCCTGAGATTGGATATGTACCTTGTTGGCGATAGGGTTGCCACAGTGTGGGAGTTAGTGTCTTCAGCTAGTCGTAGGTGCCCTGGTTGTGCCTCTGCCCAGCTCTTCCGGGATATGGGCATGACGACACTTACTTACTTTTAAAGATAAAATGCGGCCGTGACTGTATCATACTACTGACAAAATCACTAACTGACAATCCTTGTAATTCATACTATAATCATATTTCTTGTTATAATATGCTGTTAATTTCCCGAATAAAACAATACTCGTAGTTTCGAAGCATGCATTAATAGAAGTTGTATTCGAACTTTTAAAGTTATTGGTGGTCGCCCATTGGTCGAAATTCCCATAATTAATTTACAAAAACATAATGTTCAAACATTATTAAGTTTCTATTGTTAATTATCTTTTGACAAAAACGCAATCCTCATAAACGATCTGCACTTTTACTACACATAAGCCATATGTGTGCCAAATTTCATACTCCTCCGTCCGGACAATTTTCCTAAGCAGGGGTCCAAAGTTTTTGCTTCGCTTATTGATATTATGCATTTGTGACCTTCAAAATCTATTGTCACCTGTCTGAAAATATGTTGACTGCTTAATTAAGAAACTGTTTGCTATACGACCTGAGATTGAGCAGAAATAAGCAATGACTTACCTATTTATTTTACTTTGTATTTTAAGTAACTTATGAATAAAGATTTGAATGTCAGTTTACTAGAAAGAAATAAGTCGCGTCGTACCTAATCATGTTCTTTTTATTACTAGCTCTAACCCGCGGCTTCACCCGCTATGAATTGAGATGAAGGTTGTCCTATCTTAAGTTGGATCAAAGTCCACATGTTGTTCAAATTTTATTAAAATCGGTTAAATAGCATAGGAGAACATCACGGACAAACAACGTGATGAGTAATTTATACATATTAAGAAGATTAATAGTATCTCAACGCCATGGCGTTCAACACCGCGAAACTTAAACTTGTTTAAGCTATAAAGATATATTTATGGATAGAAAAAAGTCAAATTCGTCCAACAATACTTTATTTTCCTTTCTTTATTTTTTCATGAATAAAACAACAGACTGCTTTCAAACGGGTAACTTCCCACCCACCTTCGATTTATTCCTCGGATAAAGAAAACTTCCTTTAAAAATTGTAAGAAAAGTTTGTTGTAATATTTCCAGTCTGTTCGCAATTGTGAGCTACGCGATCTTACGCTCTCTCTGTTGCAAGTTTGAATCGTTTGTAATATGCAAGCGTTTATCGCTACATCATATATATACGTACATAAAGGGAAAAAATAATAAATCTTATTAATCGCCTCAATGGTCTAGCGGTCCAGGTATTGGATTTGATTTAATGAGGCCTCTTGTTCGATTCCCTGGTCGGGCAAAAAGAAAATGCTTGTTTTAATTTTCTAATAAAAAAATGTTGCTCGAGATTGGATATGTGCCCAGTTGGCGTTAGGCTTGGCACTTATCACATTGTAGGACTTATTGTCTTCGGCTAGTCGTGGGTGTCGTGGTAGTTCCTCTGCCTACCTGACCATGAAGATACTTTTTTGATACTGCTGATATCGCTATGGTATATCAAATTTCTTTAAACCCTAAGAAATATCTCTCTCTCTCTCAAAAACCTCAAACCTAAATTATAAACACATAAAACTTTTTTATCAACCAGACAGTAAATAAACAAAACTATCATTGTTAATTCTTAATCAGACAATCACCAGCACTTGGATATAAATCAAATTAATGTCTTATTTATACACAAACAACAAAGTACACTCTGAACTTTTTGATAATTGTGTCAGAACAACTATTCAACAATCATACTTTCAGTTTATTTATCAAGATATTATAACAAATAATAATAAAAAAAAACTTTTCAGATATTTTTTCTGTATGTTAATTTGTAACCGGCTCCAAAAAGGAGGAAGTTATGAGATATAACAGATTTAGATATTCGATTTTCGAAAGGTAAGTTATGGCTCCTAGATGTTCATTAACAAATTTTAACGCCGTAAGGATAGAACCCCTCAATAAAAGAGGGAGTTAAATAAGGTATACTTAGAAATAAATAATGGATATTATATCAAAATATATTCTTTTTTAAACCACGGAAAAAAAGAGTTGCTATAAGTTTGACATACTGTATATGTGTGCGTCTGTCTGTCTAATTTTTGTTTGTTTTCTGTTCTTAGCTACATCAAGTAGATTTTGTGGGAGTTTTATTTATTTTTTAAATTTTAGTATAATTCATTGCTAAATCCGCATCTCATAATAAATTATTATTAAAAATCGTTTACTTAAATTAATCTACATTTTTTTGATCAAAGTTAATCTCTGCGTTAGTTATATGTTTAATGATACTCGTCCAGTAGTTTTAAACCTAAAGTTTTTAAAAATCAAAAAACATAATATACCTATTACGAAAAATCGACCACCTCGTTGCCTAAGGGGATAGCACATACGCCTAACTATACCATCTAACCGGAAGGTTCGGGTTCGATTTACGACGGGATTTTATACGGGTAAGGATGCATGTCTGCACTTGCGGGTCAGGATGTCAATCATAATTATCATAATTATTAAAGTATTTATTTAAGTATTTCTATGTATTAGTATGTGGTATGTACATCAGCTTTTTTGAGGGTTTACAATAATTTGTCCAAGGATATTAAATATTTTATTTTTATTTAGGTTTTCATTAATTTTGAATAAATTAAAACTACTTTAAACTATGTCAACTAGCCTATCCCACCAAAATAAGAACCATAAATAATTTTGATATAGCTTGTGAGTGTGTGTATGTTGTGTCTGTCTCTCTGTGTGTGTATGTGTTTGTGTGACTGTCTGACTGTATGCGTTAACGCTAGCCCCTCATGTTTTCTTTTTCTATTTTCCTGTACAAGCAAAGAACTACAGTTGTAGTACGAGTACAAATAACTCATCTCAATAACAATTTCCATGTTCATGGTCAGCTGTCATCTGAATACACATTGCCTAAGGAAATATTATCCTTGAATCATGAGTTTAGATACGGTCTCGCAATAAACCGCCATGTTGCAGTGCACGTCAGGCCTCATTTGTGATTCTAATGCTATAATATTATGTGATAATCCTCTGTAGTATAGTGGTCTTGTGTTGGCGTAGAATACAATATGTTCTTGGTTCTATTTCCGAATCCGGTGGCTCAAAATTTATTAGTTAAATTTTTGAATAACACAAAATCAACTTTGCATCGAGATTGGATAAGTGGCCAATTTTTAATTTAAAAAAAAGTGTCTTCAGGCCCGTATCTCCGAAAATATTGGCAGAAGTACCTCTTCAACCTCAGCCTTATTCTTTTATTTTTGCCTAACTTATCAGTGGATAATTAATACGGAAAAGAGGGATGTTATAAATTTGACGTGTCTTTGTGTGTACCTATTTTTGTATGTGACGGCTCCCCGGGATGGGATGGTATAACAACCAAATACTTAAAATCAATCAAAAATACGGTAGTGCCAATAATTGTTCATTTAGCTAATCTCTGTTTCAACCAAGGTATATTTCCCCTACCACTTAAAAAAGCAGTAATAACCCCAGTTTACAAGAATGGTGATAGAGACGATATATCAAATTACAGGCCTATTTCTGTTCTTCCTATTATATCTAAAATCATTGAAAAACTAATAAATGAAAGACTAGTAAATTATTTAAACAAGTTTGAAATCCTATCTATGTCGCAGTATGGGTTCAGACGTAAAATTTCGACAGAAGATGCAGTTCTTAATTTAACATCCAATATTGTAAGGA
>NJDC01001343.1:177085-187124 GCA_002245475.1 Calephelis virginiensis
GTCTGACTGTAAGCGTTAACGCTAGCCCCTCATGTTTTCTTTTTCTATTGTCCTGTACAAGCAAAGAACTATAGTTGTAGTACGAGTACAAATAACTCATCTCAATAACAATTTCCATGTTCACGGTCAGCTGACATCTGAATACACATTGCCTAAGGAAATATTATCCTTGAATCATGAGTTTAGATACGGTCTCGCAATATACCGCCATGTTGCAGTGCACGTCAGGCCTCATTTGTGATTCTAATGCTATAATATTATGTGATAATTCTCTATAGTATAGTGGTCTTGTGTTGGCGTTGAATACAATATGGTCCAGGTTCGATTTCCGAATCCGGTGGCTCAAAATTTATTAGTTAAATTTTTGAATAACACAAAATCAACTTTGCATCGAGATTGGATAAGTGGCCAATTTTTAATTTAAAAAAAAAGTGTCTTCAGGCCCGTATCTTCGAAAATATTGGCAGAAGTACCTCTTCAACCTCAGCCTTATTCTTTTATTTTTGCCTAACTTATCAGTGGATAATTAATATGGAAAAGAGGGATGTTATAAATTTGACGTATCTTTGTGTGTACCTATATTTGTGTATGATGTCATTACTGTTGAACGGATAAGCCGATTTTAATGTAGGTTTTTAGTTTTAAACAAAGCTGACGTGAGTGAGATAGTTTATCACACGATTTTACGGGGGGGTTACTGATCTTTTTTGCTTAAGTCTACTCCAGTAGAATCCAGTGTGCCTTTTGGCAAAGCCTGCTCCAACTGTTTCCACTAATTTGAATCCTTAGTGTTTCCTATACCTATAGAACTAACTATAAGTTTTAACTCTTCTTTCTTGGCTTCCACAAAGTCCGCAGAAGTTATTAAGCCGCGAGGTTGGCAACATATTAGCCATTTCAAAAAATATTTTGCACTATAGCTCTCCCCGTCCCTAGGGTAGGTACAGATTCTCGTAAAATTATCCTAAATATTTAATTTATCTATTTTATTTCAGTGTCATGGTATTTGTATATGCATATGAGATGAGTGTAAATTGTAAAGTATATTTCAAACCACTAGGCTGTATTTAAGAAAGAAAATTTCTTAAGAAAGAAAATGTTGTATGGTCACCTACTTTATATTTATGTATTTAAAATTAAAACGTAAATTAGTCGTAAGTACCAAAACAGTTGCTTTTATTGTTTTCAGATGAACGACTGAGCTGATTATAATTCGTTCATTCATTATTATATCCCACGAGATGGCGACACTGAAAGCAAACAAATTCAATATGATGAATGCAATATTCAGAAAGAACGAAACTCGGATTTTTTGGGTCAATTAACATATTTTATATACAAAAAGAAGAAGAAAATTTTGAGCTGAAAAAATATAGCATTTTTAATTCAATCAGGTCATCTCAACTTCTTTATTATTATATTTGTATAAAATTAGAAATCCACCGCCCTTCATATTCCAGCCGCCATAATGACTGTCAGGTTCTGGTGCGGAAGGTAACCAGCAGACATGCACAATAGACCTAACATCCCGGCCACAGGATAGCGACGCACCTGTAACAATTACGGTGTCTATAGGCTTCGATAACCTCTTAACATCAGGACAGCCGTGAGCTTGTTTTCTGACCCCTAAATTTAAAAAAATTTTTTTTTTAGTAGGTATTATATAAATGCTTTGCAAAGCATCTATATAATACTAAAATCTACCACCCGATCGGAACGCGGCCACACACTGAGAAGATCCGGCGAAAGGAACTCAGCAGGCTGGTCTCATTTTATAACTTTACTAATGTATGCATAATTAAAGTACCAATGCATTACGTTATATTTATAAATAGGCGACCGACGAACTTCGTTTCACCCGTTGAGTTTGTATAAGAAAAATTGAAATGTTGGTTTTCCTATTTTCTTCGAAGCTAAACACGATGAAAAGTATCTTACATCTATCTCGTAGTTCTAAGCTATCTGCCCGTCAGCTTTTAGACGAATCGGTTTAGCCGTTCTTGAGTTATAAATATTGTAATTATGACGACTTTCTTTTTAAATGTATAGATAGATTGACATGAGTATTATGTATGTATATGTGATATGAGAGAGATGTACTTACGGTTTTGGGATGTTCGATGTCTTGGAAAATAAAAATAATATAAAATAACACTAAAATATATTATTACTAATAATCAACTAGTACAATAATTAATAATGGAAGTCGAAGTTAGCCATCTTAATTTGGATACCAACAGCAGCGCTATCTGCCGTGTTTAATAGTGTTTTCAAACCATCCAGGAACCAATTGAAGTATATTAATTTCCTCCGTGTCGGTCTAGATACGCTGAGACCATCTACCTCTAACCAACCTCTAAAACCGCAGGTGGTAGAGTATGAACTGTGCAGCTACTTGCCCGGATTGGGATCCATCGTCTAACCTATTCCGCTCACAATAATGACTGTTGCGTCCCGACTGCCGGTCCGGAAGGTAAGGTAGCCGGTAGACTTGCATAATAGTCCTGACATCACCAAAGGTCAGCGACACACCTATATCATTTATGGTGTCTATAGGCCACGGCCGTCTCTACCCATCAGGAGAGAAGTGTGCATTTTCGCTCTCCTCTCACGTAAAAAATGAACTATGTAAGAATTTAAACCTATTGGTGCAGTTATTTAGGAGTAGTTAGATGACAAAAACACGTATAGTATTACTATTTAAATTATGCGCTTCAGCTATGCTCGTCAAGCTTCGGAAATCTGAATGCATTTTAGAAATATATCTATGTAGAGATGTTATTACATACTTAATCATTTCGCTTAAATTTAGATTAGGTCAGCCAATTTAAAAATAAAAGTTAAAGTGTAAAAAGAGTAAAAAGTGTAAAGCCGAAGCACATAATTTAAATAGTAGTAGTGTACAGAAGAATTATATGTTATTAAGATCTATGGAGGGATAGAAAATGTTATCACAATGATAGAATCAGCAATCTATCAGGCTCGGTGCACTAGTGACACTTGTTACAGTGTAGACGTCGCGCAATTTAAATTTAAATCCTTTTAACCCCTCACAGCTTTTGCCTCGAATGGAAAATAAAGCTACTATTATGTACAGAACTAGATGTTTCCCCCGAAATCGTCCACTTTTTAGCCAACTCCGAAAATCCGAGGAGGCTATAATTTTATTTTACATGTATATTTTTTATTTATTTCTATTAATCGATTTGCCGTCCTTTCTGAACCAATTTTAAAAATTCATACTTGTACAAAAATACGCGCTCGTTTTGAAATAAATATATGGACGCAAATACATAATATGAATGTACGGATACAAAAATAAATGTTTACTAAAAAAAAAATTTGAATGTCATGCAATATGCTTTGGTGAAAAAAAAACTTTCTACTTTCTGTGAAATCATTACAGGGAGTCCTAAAGACCTGCGATATAGACTCGAGTTCAGTCCTGGTTTCTTCCTAACTAATCTTATTTTGTTTTCTCATTACAATTTGCTCAGTTGTATGTTGTGTACATATTAATTTGTATCTTTATAAGTGGTCTTTGCAAAACACGTCTAAATAAAAATGATGACTAGGTAATTACATTTCAAAATCTTTGTCCATTTTTTGCAGTTTAACTAAACTTAAATTATTAAGTTTCAGGTGTTTGGGCACACTTTGTTCCGCCCATTCCGTTTTTATGGGAAATATTTTTTAAGTTTTTATTCAAATCCCTTTACTTTTCGTTCTGTCAAATTATGGAATTTCCTCCCTCTAGAGGTCTGCGATAGCATTTCCCTGCCCGTCTTCATAAAACGGTTGAAAGAATATTACTTAACACTTGCATAACAATTTGTGGCTTTCAGGTTTCTTATTTGTATAGATTTATTAATATTATTTATATTATTTTATAGTATGTCATTGCTATAAGTTTTTTTTATATATCATTATTATGTTTAGCTTATTTATTTATTGTGCATGATGCCTTCCACTGTTTCACCACAGATTCTAATTTTTAGGGTTGGCTGGAAGAAATCTGTAAGCCCACCCTTTGTGCATTTCTGATTATCACTGTCCATGTTTTATGTAAAAATAATAATGTCATAAAATGTGTACAATAAAGAATAAAATAAATGAATACAAATAAAAATTAAAATGTTACTTTTCCTAGTTTCGTCACAGTTGAACAGGGATAAAAAGTATCTTATGTCCGTCTCCTGGTTCTAAATTCATATTCAATTTTCAGCCAAATCGGATTAACCATTTGATATATAGATTTCGTTTTCCTACAGAATTTTCAAAACAAATTCAATGGTTTTTCTTTTTAGACAGGTTTTTCGCTGACGACGCCCTTTAGGCTATATGCAATAGGCTTTACGCAATTTAGGCTACTGTGGATTCATATTTTTGACGTAATGTCGGACTGATGGTCCCAAGCTCTATTAAATAATGTTCAACTACTACTACTACTATGTCTTCCTCTTCCGTGAAATGAGCGTGTTGATGCTTTTTTCTTTTTTTGAAAAAAAGGAAACTATATGCTCAATTCCCACATTCTTCTATGTATAGTAATCGATTTCAACATCGTTCCTGACCTGTTTTTAGAAAATATTTTTATTTAAAAGAGCGTTTTTCTGAGTTGCTCCCATTGCCACCAAGTCTGAATTCGATTAGGGAACCCTATGGTAATCTAGGAATATACTTAATTTTTACATACGTAGATGACTTATTAAAATCGAAGTCGGGATTTTGCAATTTTACTACGCTTTAATCATAAAGTTATATAGAAGTGGGTCCAGTGAAAATATACGGATTTACTGAATACTGAATTCAACTATTTAAAAAAAAGTTATCTTCATGTCCATATGCCCGAAGAAGTAGACAGAGGCGCAACAAGGGCACCCACGACGAACCGAAGACAGTAAGTCCCACAATGTGATAGGTAGCAAGCCAATCGCCAACCGGGTACGCACCCCATCCCGAGCAATATTTTTCTATTCCTTTTTGTTGCCCGACCCAGGAATCGAACTCAGGACCTCATGAAGTCAAGTCTAAACTTCGACCGCGAGACTACAGAGGCGATAGTTATTTTACGTTTTCCTTTGACCTGCGTATACTCGTACGAAAACCTTAAATACAAGCTTGTTAAATTTTATATAAATATACGTTAATCTCCTGTAATTGGTTTATGTTTAAAAAGAGTTCATAAATATTCATACTCGTATTTGCATGCAGGGAGATAGATCCCCGGGCGATGCGGCGATGTGTGTCTCTCATTATTTCGCCATTTGCCACAAAAACATCTCGCACACCTCAGCTCGCGTCTGCCTTCCACGTACTCCAAACAGATTACATTACTTATATCGAAATTAAAATTGATTTATAGCTTTATACTTTAGTTATTTATTCGGGGAAACAAACTGCACTGCATATTATACGACTTTACTTTTTTATTCGAGAAGTAATCTCTTCTTTGAGGATTAAAATGCTGCTTTTTGTTTGTCTCTCCCATATCACGTATTAAAGAACTAGACAAACTCTTAAGATGAAAAAAACTGTAAGAAAAAGCTTATGATTGTTAAAATGGAATGAAAAAGTTTACAATAATTTAGAAAAGTACTCATAAAAATTATATTGACGCCTACGAATAATGAGTCTAGAATCTAGATTCCTTGTTCGTAGATTGACGCCCATATCTCCGAAGGGGCAATAAGAGGCTCAACCCTGTCACCAACAACTAGCCTAAAACATTAAGTCCCACAATGTGATAATATATGGTAAGCCCATCGCCAACCAGGCACACATCTAATCCAGGACAACGTTATTTTTTATTAGACAATTGAAAATACGAATCGTCTATTTTTGGTGCCCGACCCGGGGCTCTATCCCGGGACCTCAAGAAGTCAAGTTCGACGCCGGACCACTGGACCACAGAGGCGATTGGAGAAGTAATCTCTTATATTTGAGGATTAAAATGCTATATTTTGTTTGTCTCTCCCATATCATGTGTTAGAGAAATAGATAAAGGTTTAAGATGCAGGAAACTTTAAGCTTTATCCTCAAACTTTGTTATGATTATAAAATAATCGTACCTATCAGTATTTGTAATTATAAAAAGTGAATTGACAAAATTTTGATGAAACGTGTATTTTTGTTAAAATATAAAAGGTTATAATAATAAAAAAAATAAAGAATTTATATAACTAGAGATGATAAACGTAAAAGGCTTCTATAAGAACATTCGATCTCTTACAGAATCAAGTAATATGAACAGAGTATCAATTTTTATAGCACATCTCCATTTGTTTTTTTTTATCATTGAACAAGTTTTATAGAGGTCAGTGAATAAGCTTGTGACTGTCTTGGTGGGAAGAGACAACCTATGAACCTAATAATAAAGCCCAGAAAGTCCACTTAGGGTTGACATTACTTTTTTTTGTTGCTTTATAATAACGTGAATAATTTGGGGATATTTCATTACCATACTTATTTATATATGATGTAGAAATTAAAAATAACAAAAGAAGATTTTTTTCCTGTGTTCGTCCAGATTATTTTGCAGAATGGACCATCTGCCTTCCTCTCAGGCAGCTCGTAAAAGGCGAGCACAGATTTACCATTACTAGCACCGTGATCTCAAACTAGAGATAAAGTTTCGCAGAGATTCTATCGGATTGGCACCACCGCCTTACCTATTCCTGCCGCCATAACGTCAACGCTTGTCGTTGACTTATTCCAGTTTCAAAGATACAGTAGCTGGTAAACTTACTTTAGCTCGAGAGCTAATGTAAAGTTACCACCTTTGGTGTCTCTGAGCAGCGAAATTACTTACCTTAGCAGTATTGTCTGCCTTCCAACATCGCAAAAAATGGTTCATTGCACAATAAACATTATATTTTTCTATTATGGAACAGACTCAGAATAATTACAAAAGCACCATATGAAATACTTAAAGACTGAAAGACAGACGGTAGTCTTATCGCCAAGTCAGCAACATTTTACAAACTTCTAATATGGAACGACATTCAGCGAGATACTAAGCAATGCTGCTCTCAAAAATATAAAAAGTGCATTTTACATTAAATGAAACAAAATATTATTAAAGCAGAAACCTGTTTTTTAATAAATACTTTAACAAGTAAGAAAGGTTCAATGCAATCTCCAATTTTTTTCGCTTAATAAAGACAAACCCGTTGAGTTTACTTTATTGACCGTTACATACATATATAGTCGTGCTTCCGATAAGGTGACAGTTTTCGTTGCAAGTCATAAACCACTTGCATTAGGACAAGATCCATGACGACCCACACATTTGTTATTTTTTAATAGCTAAAAACTTTTTTATTTATACAGTATTTTATCCAAATGCAGAAGTGGAAAGCTAGGCTATTTCTAGTATGAAGCAGGAAGTGGGTATAAATGAAGTATGGGTTGATTTTGAAAGTATCAGATAGCTAGGTGTATGATATTTTTATTTTTGCACTTGCCCGGGTTTGGGTTAATTTCCACAAAATTCTTCAAAGAAAGAAAAAGTGCATAGCCACCCGCGTTAATGAAACGAACTAAAAATTTTGCCACAGGACTTGAATCCTCAGTAGCTCAAACGGTTAGAGCGTTTGTCAGCTTAAGACGAAAGAGCACATCTTCAAATCCTGTCTGCGGTCATTTTTTTTCTTTTATAAGAATGGTACTTGTGAGTAAGGAGATTTTAATTTATAATTTGTAAATAAGTATTTGTAAAAACCCACGTTCCTTTGTCACTTAATCATATACAAAGGCTTCTTAACTCAAAATCAGTATTTATTGGAACAAAAATTATTAGATACGCCTGCTATAACAAGGAGTAGACTGCTTGACATCTCTGACCAATAAAGTCTTAGTTTTAAAGTATGTAAGTACTAAATACACGTAGTACGAAACATCTTGATATAATCTTGTAAAGTAATAAAACAATCATAGCTACCCCAAACTCCAGTATCTGAGGTCCTTCCTCCTCGGCTGTGCACGGGAAGTGGAGGAAGTGACGTCACGGGCGCTATCTGCGGCGCTGATTGCTCGTAAACTCGTCGCCTTCACAGATAACACCGTCCGACTTGGCGAATATACCATCAACAAACGTTTGTACATAGAGGATGTGTTCTGTTGAAACTTGCCATGGAATATTATTCTGGGAGAATATTATTATATTATGTGATTATTAAAACTAACTTATACAATTCTATTTACATATTTAATTACAATGTATGTACTTTGAATCTACCAGTTTCTACCTATAACATCTTTAAGGCAATAAATGTTTTAATCACCTCTGTGGTCTAGCTTGACTTCTTGAGGTCCTGGGCTCGATCTCCGGGTTTGGCAACAAAAAAAATGGAAAATGTATATTTTAAATTTTCTAATAAATTGCCAGGGCTTGGATATATACCCGGTTGGCGATAGCCTTGCCACCTATCACATTGTGGGGCTTAGTGTCTTCGGCTAGTCGTAAGTGCCCTGGTGGTGCTTCTACCTACCTGTACGCGGATATGGGCGTGAAGAAAGTTCAAA
The DNA here is from genome assembly GCA_002245475.1 of Calephelis virginiensis. Lineage (NCBI taxonomy): Eukaryota > Metazoa > Arthropoda > Insecta > Lepidoptera > Riodinidae > Calephelis > Calephelis virginiensis. The sequence continues at coordinate 185,612 of NJDC01001343.1, forward strand.
AGTTTTAGCTTTACTCAAAGTGACTGGTTCGATCGGGTCAATGTATCCTAGACATGCATAAATAAAAAATACACCAGACGGGCCAATTCAATAAGTATATTCTTGTATCAAAAGAATTGGCCCGTCTGTTAAAACAGAAAAAGAAAACTTTAAACAAGACCTTAGGTTCATACATAGGTTGCCAACAAATTAATTACCGATACTTTTGTGAGGTAAACAGTTGTACTTTTCCACTACACTGGAAAAGTGCAAATGTTTACCTTAAAAAAAGTGTATATATAACGGAATGCCACAAGTGCCGACGATAACAAGTATATATTATTCTATTTACCGATACTATTCTTACTTACCGATATATGTACATATATACAAATATACAATACAAATTACTTACCTATACTAAGCACTTGTCTCTACAATTAGATATAAGTATAAGACAACATAATGTTTATTCTTTACTTTTGGAGGAAGTAAAGGTTACATATAAAACATACTTTTAGTAAAATATAATAATAAAGTGTATACAGTAAAGTTAACATATCATTTTTAAGTCAAACTGTCAGATTTCTTAAAAAGTTAATTAGTGAAAATTCTAAACTACTTTGTTATAAACCAGAGGCCCGCCTCCGCTTCGCACGGATATAAAATATAAATAATATAAACCTTCCTCTTCAACCATTTTATCTATTTTAAAAAACATTAGAAGTTTAAAGCATACAAATTGACAGAGGAAGCGGCTTCATTTCATACCATGTATGAATGAATGCGCGAATGTTCGAGTTGTCATGTTTGTGTACGATAGCGCAACAAATGAATATTGTATTCTACCAAATAATTCCAAAATATCAAAAATGCACAACGTTAAAATTGAAGTTTTCGCTTCTGCCGGCACTCCCGGAGTGCAACCCGTTTTTTTTACATTTCTCCTTCCACGTTATAATACATAAGTACATTTATAGGGTTATTTTATTATTTTGACCTGAAAAGTACTTAGGATACAACCAGGGCATTCACGACTAGCCGAAGACACTAAAGGCTGTGTCGCCTCTGTGGTATAGCGGTGCTGGCGTTGAATTTGACTGCAACCCGGGACGGGTTCGAATTCCGGGTCAGACAACAAAAAGAAAACGTGGTTTTTCCAATTTTCTAATAAAAAATGTTGCTTGACATTGGATATGTGCCCGGTATGCAAAATTAAAATGAGAAATAATAGAAAATGAGTTCTTTCAATTTTATAATAAAACTAACTTTATCGGGAAGGGAAATGTGCCCGGTTGGCGGTAGGCTTGCCACCTATCACATTGTGGGACTTAGTGTCTTCGGCTAGTCGTGGGTGCCTTGGTTGTAACTCTGCCTACCTCTTCGGGGATATAGGCGTGAAGATCCTTTTTTTTTTGAAATATTGATTGATATTCTTGAGTGCGACTGTAACTAGGTGGCAAACCTATCGTCAACCGGACACATATCCAATATCGGTTAGTTCCGTTTTATTAGAAACTTGAAAAATCACATT
>NJDC01001343.1:187426-201544 GCA_002245475.1 Calephelis virginiensis
ATCCAATATCGGTTAGTTCCGTTTTGTTAGAAACTTGAAAAATCACATTTTTTTATAGTTGCCAGACTTAAATCCGGGACCTTATACAGTTAAAGCCAACTTCGTAGTACAAATTGTACCATCGTATTTTAACGCTTTTATAAATGATCTAAATATGTTTGAAAATAATGATAATTCTAAAGTAAGAGTAAATTTATTTTATTTTAATAAACCTTGTTGCTTGTAGGCACGTTATTTGAATTACTCGAAGGTCCGTTTGAATGAATTTCCTTACAAAGAATGGCGTCTCTTTTCCCTATCTTCATTGTTTTAATTTTACTTGAATCACTAATTGCCGGGGCATCGTTTTAGATTCCCCGCAAACCTTTTTAAGAACCACCTCATTGCATTTTAAAAGAAAGGATTATAATTTCTTTTACCCTTCCCTAGTGGGCGGGAAATTCATTTATTAATTCAGTAAAATGGTAAGGCGTTTCGGAAATAAAATCTCGACTGAGCTTACTTTTCTTTATTTAACTCGTCACGTAAATTACTGAAGCATTTTCTTTTATTGTTATTTTTTTATTTAAAAAAAAATATACAAAATAAATTTTTATTACTTTGAAAATCTTACCGCTAGAGGTAAAGTAGAGTACAGTTGAGTATATCTATACAAAAAAATGTGTAATATACCAATATACCAAACTATTATTTCATGTTTTGATATTGGATGGCAAACAAGCAATGGATTTCCTGATGGTAAGAAATTCAAGTGCGTTGCCAACCTGAAACCGGAATGTTAGGCTTCGAGCAAAAAAGTAAGTTTACCGGCTACCTTACCCTCCGAACCGGAACACGTCGACGCAATCACTGTCGTTATGGCGCGGGCGGCACGAATAGGTTAGGCGGTGGTACTAATACGGGCGAACTAAACAACTAAATAACTTCTTTAATAAAGACCACGTGGCAAGATCGCCGGCACAGTAATATTATAGATTCTGAAAGACTATTTTATGAAATTTTATTCAATACCTACCATATTTTCAGAAAAGCGAAACATTGAATTAATATCTATTATTCTAAATTTATTTAAACTTGTAAAAACTTATTCGGTTTTTTGTAAATAAGCCTTGTATAAATGATTGAGCTTTGAACCAATAGTAGATTCCAGACTCGTCAGGATAAAACACCTAATTAATTAGGAAAAGGAAATTATATTTTTTTAAAAAGTTATTTTAATATATTTTTTTCTCATTTAGTAAATATTCTTTAGTCTCGCTAATTCTCGAGAAAGACTTTATTCATTTCGTTTGCATTTTGATAAAACTATAGAAAATTTAAATGTAGCAAATTAATCTTGATCCAAACTAAAAATATAAAAGCTCTAAAGAGCTCGAAGCGACATTTTTATGCCAATTGAATGCAAACGAATGAACATTTCTGACATTTTATTCAATCAGGCGTTACTTATAATACGTAGTAGGTATATGTAGTACGGGTATATGCCATCATTTTAATAATTCCGCGGAACCCATGTAACTCTTGTGGCAAGAAGTCTTACAAGTCTTCGTTAGACTTGTCATTCTGTGTCTTTTGGAAGACTTTTTGCTACAACTTTTTGGACTTTTTGGGTTTCGCGGACTTAGCAAAATAAAGGCTTATTTTACATGACATGAATCACATTGTGATTTTCCCTAATTTTTATAAAACTGCAATCACTGCCCTAAACCATGAGAGATAGATTTAAATCTATTTGAGTGAAGACATTTCGTTTTCAACATAATGCGACACGTCACGCAATATTTCGAAAGTACTAGCACAATTTCTCATCGTCAAATCTGAAGCTCGTTACCTTTGTCTCGCTGGGAGTAACGGTGGAAGAGAGACGTTTAGTGACGTCATCATCTCACGTCAGAGCTCAAGCAAGCTTGACATTGTTCTACGCAGTATACTTTAATACAGTGATGAAATGAGAATTGGCTCCTTACTGATTTTTTTAATGTAAACAAGACTTTGATCTAACACATTAGTAATAATTTTCCCTTTTGTTAAATCTAGAGAAGTGGGTTCGTATCTAAATCTAAAACTACAACTGTTAAGCAAATAAATTCGTGTTATAATTAGTAAGCTCAAAATAATCAAGAATCTTTCAAACGCTTCTCAGAACTTGAACTTCAGTCTCCAGCGCTCTACACTATAATTGAGTAGAAAAATATACAATATTTTATATTATCACAACGTCAATTCATCCACATAAAATAAAACATAATGAAAATACTCATTTAGGTAAAAAAATGTAAAAATACTTTTACATTTTGTAAATTTTTGCTTTTTGTGAGCAATAAAGTATTAAATAGTAAATAATAATAACATTATTTCCTAACATAAGCCTCCAAGCTGTCACATACTTTACCTATTAGTAATTTTAATAGTCAAACTACCATCAATTGTCATCACTAAAAATATAATTAGTTAATCATCCATACTATCTTGACCACTTTACCATAATTAGAAATATAAAAATAATTTGGCAATTATCTCTGGTAATGCTTATTTAGATGAAAAAATAAAACGTCGTGAACATTTACAAAATATTCGTAATTATTAAAACCATTATTTCAATGTATTTAGTACAATGAATACTATATATATATAACCGCGAAAAATATGTGGCTAGGTTGAGCATGAAATATTAGCAAATAATAATTAAAAATATATTTTGATAAATTTATAATTAGTTATAATCAGTTTGGCGCAACATTAATATATAAAATTAAAGTATTAAGTTTCCATTGTTTTTATTCACCTAAATCATATGACACTAGTTGCCTTAAATCGGTATGCCTTTAGACTTATTTTCAAATTAAACGGGTTATACCTTTTTACCATGTTATTTACCAGACTCTGTTACTTGTCTGTCAAGTGTCTTGTGTCACTTAAGTAAAACTTCTTAAAAGAAATCCGTCTGCTTGTTTGTCTTCCTATAACATAAAAAAAATAACGTAGTATTTATATACTCTGAGGTTATAATCACCTCTTTAGTGGCCCACTGTTGATGTTGACTACATGAGGTTTCGCTTCTGCTACGCGTTACTGAAAACAAGTTTTTCATTTTTTCAATAATAACAATGCCGCTCGGGATACCTCACCGGTGTATTCTCTGCTACTGCTACTCTGCTTACTTCTTCGGATATACGAGTTTAAAGATAAAAAAATCCTTTTTTTAAATGAAACTACATAGTTATTCAGTCATTACTCGTTATTTTATTTTATTTATTTTTTTCATTATTATTCATAAGCATCAGCCACCTCTCACTAGGTGGTTGAAATTAATTTTTTTTTCATTCAGCCAATTATGCAGAGCATCAGCAAACGGCGACAAGATGTGCTTAATTCATCAAAAAAACCCATTCGTTGAACATTACGTCAATATTTTGCACGCTCGCGCTGTTACTGCTCCAAAATATTTTCTTTTAAATTATTTCTTCCAATAGCCAATTCTGCGCAGCATGAGTAAGTTGTCATCGAATACAGACAAGGTGTGCGTCATTTATCAAGGGAACTCATTCGGCGCGCGGCGGCGAATGTTGCGCCAATATTCTGCAAGCTGATACAACTCCAAATACTACTGTTTTGTCTAACCCATTTGCTATAAATATATTATTAGCTAGCTGTTTGCGTGACTTCGTATGCGCATGATAGTTACGATTTTAATATAAACTTTCATCCCCTTATTATAGTCGCTTCTGGGTAGTTATTCAAACAAATAAACCTCTGTTTGATCTCAGCTCTTTAGCTATAAGCATATTAATTATCATTATCAAATTCCATCAAAATTCGTTGACCGGTTTAGCCAGAAAAGAGCAAAAAGCAGACAGATTTTCCCATTTATATTATGTATGGATTTTAGCTTGTTAATAAAAAATTGAAATAGATTACATTTTTTATACACGTTAAAACCTTTATAACTGGGATCAGAAGGAACCTGTAATTTTTATTTATATAGAGCTTTTTAATTTCCCAAGTTTTTCAAATAGGCAAGTTCAAATTTTATTCATTTATTACAGAGGGTCCGGTTCTTTTTGGAGAAATATGACCTAATATGCGGATCAGATTCGGAAAATATGTCTTTATACTAGATATTGAGCTATTGAGATCTAATTATAGATATAGACATAACGAAAACCTATACCATGTAGCCCCATGGTAATTCATCATTATTATATTTTAATTTCAAGTTACTTTAAAACAAATGTGTCAAGTCGTCGGTCGTAATACTTTTTAATATTTCGATTTTATTCTGATATTAAACAAAACTACAATCAACCTGAGAGCTCAATAATATTTAATAGAGATATTTTAATAATTGCTTACTATCATTGCATCTGAATATTATTAAATTCGGCCACATTTTGTAAGCGACCTCACAAACGTGTCCATTGTAATAAAGACATCGGAATAATTGTTCTAATGGCGGACCATTGTGTAAATGACCACGATATCTTCTTTTATTTAAAACAACATTACGGGAGGTAGTTGCCCAATTGTTATATGAGATTTTTATCGTAAAAGTACTGTATCATTGTGAGATAATAAAGGCGAATGACAACGTATTATTCGCGTTATTCATTTCCCAGACTCGGGGCTTCGATTCGGCCAATCTCAGCAGGACTCCCGGAATTTTCCCGAAAGGATCCAACTACAATTGGATTTTTGGTTAGGAAACCGGAATAATATAAACGGGTATCCGGCTGAAATCTCTGATTCAAATCGTTTCAACGAGGCTTTCGTGTGAATTGGGGGTTGGTATTTTTACATTCCGTTGAGTCATGGACGTTGTAAAGCGAAAGCTTCTGTGGACTTGGATTCGGAGATTATTTTTAAGCGATTGCCAAACTACTCTTTATATCGGCATTCCTATTTTCTTTTAGGGCATTCAACAATACCTATCGACATATTGAAAGTGTCTATAAACATAAATTAAAAACATTCTTAAATATTTCATTTATTTTTTTGTCAACATACTTGATTTGACAGTAAAAACGTTTCATGAAGCATTTCCGATGTTCACTGCAAAATAAAAGTGCATAGTCATCGCCAACACTGTGACATATTCAATTTAAGCAATTGGGACATGTTTCCGTAAGAATGGGAAAAAATATCGCTATATATTGAGATACCAAAAAGAGGGGATTGAATTGATGAATGTGGTAGAAGGAAATCAGGTCTACCAGGATCGTGAGATTTGGGTATACTCTCTTTCTACCCCGTACGGTATGTATGTGTGTTTGTGTAAGTGTTTGTGTATTGTTTATAAAACTGTTTACACGTTGGCGTCTCATGTGCCTCACCGTGTCTGTAACAGAGCTTCATGGTCATTGACAGCAACCGGACGTGCGTCAGTGCACGGATATTGATCGATATTGTTAATCAAAACAGTAATGATAGTAAGTTTTCAATTGACACTGTACGATTTATGAAAACCTCCAAAAATATTATGAAAACCCCGGTCACGGCCCTGGTGTGTGCAAACAGAAAGCTCCTGACAAGATGCGGATGCCCTGACAAATCTCGGACGTTGCACCGATATATACATTTAAGATTAATTTCTATTGCCTGCGGATTGAACCACTCGATTGTCGAGTAAGTTAAATTTTTTTTAATTATTGTAATAAAATGAGTTTGTGGACGCGCATTATTATATTGTAATAAGTAATTTTTTTAAGTGAAATTTTTTTTAGCTCAGTGTTGCACTTTTTGTGATAGGTAAGAAATGTTGAACTCGCGCTAGCATACGTGTTCTGATCGAAAATACGAAATACGGATGGAGCTTAAAACCTCTGTATGTTGTCGCCGTATTACACACTGTGATTTTTGTTTCGCCGGCCGATATATCTTCAAGGTAGCTCAAAGCGAGGCCGCAAAACGCGACATTTATTTTGTAAAACTCAATTAAATTACTATTTATTTTAACTATACAAATTATAGTAATTTAATACTGATAATAATTAAAGCATTTTGTACAAAGTTGTCCCCAAAAAATACATACATATCATCGATGAAGTATCAATACCTCCTAACTGACAATTTTGTCCAAAATTAGTTTTTTATTGCAATAGACATAAAACTCATATTCACATAGATGGAATTCACTCCTATCTAAAACTTCTTTACCAATAAGCTTCCTGAGTTATGGAAAAATATCTACTAAGTCAAAGAATTCATTCGTTCGTTAGTATTTTAGGGAAATATCTCCTAAGTGTAAATTTAGATTCTTAACACTTAGGAGGTATTGTTACTTCATCGACGATATCAAAAATTCACAATATTCAAATATTTAAATCTACCGGCACTCTCGGATTGCAATCCGTTGATTTTTTTCTACCTATATAAAATTTCAATTTATATCTAGTTATAATAAAGTAGTTTACAAATGCTATATAGATACTATAGTAGATTTTTTATCAGTATTGTTAATTTCTACAACTTTTCCTTTGACATTATAGATATAACTAGCTCTTACTTTGAAACTTTCGTTTTGCCTTTTTATAACATGACAATTTCGCTAACCACGTAAAAGGCTTATTTTCGAAATATGAAAGAGCCTAAATCCATATCCTAGTTGAGAAACTCTCAAAATCAGTTCAGTACTGTATAGATTATTTTCCACAAACAAACTTACTTACATTAAATTTAAATATCTCTGAAATTAAATGTTCATCTTTAAATCTTTTCGATAAACTTTGCATATTCAAAATCGAACTTTATCGATAAGTTTGTTTGATGTCGATTTGTTACAGGTTTTTTTGTTGTCATAAATTTTTAACATGTCACATTAAATTATCTAAGTACAAACTACTTTTTCACAAAACCAAAATAAAGGAAAACAAAAGATTCCCTTATTTACGTGTATTTTCAGGTGCTCAGCTTTGTAACGTAGGTTTGTGTGCATTACGTTTATCTGTTTCGTGAAGCGTACACAAAGAAGCGCTCAACTGGGATAACGCTGGCTTTGTGATTCCTCCGCGCTGCTGGTTCTATCCCTTCCTCCTTTAGAAACCAGCCTAATGTTGGCGGATTAACAAGATCCCACTTCAACGTAAACGATGTAAAAAGAGAAGATTCCATGTTCCCAGATACACTGTGCTACAAGATATGCATGGATCTAGATAAAAATGAAACTGTTCTGTGGGTTTTGACACGAACACATAATTCTGTAAAAGTAGCCAACTTGCGTTAGTACTATCTTTACGCCCATATCCCCAAAAAAGTAGGCAGAAGCACAACCAAGGCATCCACGATTAGCCAAAGACACTAAGTCCCACAATGCTATAGGTGGCAAGCCTACCACTCGGATACATATCCAATCCCGGACAACGTTTTTTATTTTTTAAATTGAAAATATCCATTTTCATTTTTTTTCTGTTTCCCGACCCAATGATCGAACCGGGTTCGATACCCGGGACCTAAAAAAGTCAAGTCTGACGCCAGACCGCCAGACCATAGAGGTGATAAGATAAGAGGTGTATGTAGGTGTACCAATTCCTGTTTTTTAGAATCATTATATCATCTAAACAACTAAACCGATTATGTTGAAAGGTATGGTTGTCGAATACCCTGTAACTTGAAGGAGAGAAAAAAATCTAAGTTGTTCTCGAATGGGACTAATTTTAAAAGTCAACTGCTAGGCATTTCTAACCAACTGCAAGCACGAGATTTGCAATTCGACTGTATGATTTTCGGTATCTTTACTACGCGGTTAGTTTGCCGATCATGAATTGTTTTTTTATTATTTTTGGATCCTATATAAATTGATCAATATTTGAAAAGTAGCTTTTGAGTTACAGCTTTTTAATTCGTCTTTTAGATGATGTGGTAACAAAATTTGGGTCGATGTTTTCATAGTTTTTTTTATAGTTTTGTTCAGCTTAAATTATAATATTGATTCTTAGGTTATATTATAAGCCCTTCAGTCGTAGCTTCGGCTAGGTTTCAATAAATAAAGCGTACAGGTACAGTTAAGTTCGTTACTAATGTTGTGCGGTACTACAAAGGCCGAGGCGTGACCCCGAAGGCGTGAGAACGTGGTACCGCCCGTGTCAGTTCTCCTTCCCCCCATCTGACCACAAAGCTAGGGCTACCAGCACTTAGAAAATAAAGTTTTTGTTACACCGATACGAAAATCAAGTTTTGACAAAAAGGCTAAGGAACGATTATTAGATATCAAGTAAAATATCAAATGAATTACTTACATTTTTTCAGTTTGAGTGTAAAAGACGTCTTACGTATCGTTATTTTCATTCAAAAATATGAATGATTGGAAGTTTTACCAACTTGCTGACGATGGAAAACGACAAATAACACATACTCTCGTTGCCAAGGCGACAGTGTTCACTATCTTCATATTTTACCCGTCTATCATCTATGGTTACTATAGGTGACGGTTGCTTTTTAACATTAGGATCGCTATCTCACCATATTAAGCACGATAACATAAAGGGTTTTTAACCGACGTCAAAAAAAGGGTAAAAAGGTTTTTCATTCCAATGTGTGTTTTTTGTGCTTCTTAAGTGTTACTTCGCCAATAATTAATGGATTAATGATGTTTAGGTATCAATATTTTTGTCAAGGTGTAAAAACTGTATTCTAGAACTGGTATTAAATAAATTTTGTAAAGGTGTTTTGTAGTTTCACTGTTGTATTTTTTTACTTATACATATTAATTCGGATTTTTTCTTAATTTAGACGGTTTATGCAATTTTTTCAAAGTTCAAAAACTTTTAACTAGACCAATCGATAGGGGCAAAAAAATCGAATCTTTTTGACTCGCGAGAATAAAATCGCATTCAAAAATCCTTAAATCTCAGGTAAGATCGATCTATGCAACACTGACAACCCTACACGCTGCGGGTCACGAATACACTCCTACACTAGAAAATTGTCCGTAGGAATGTGAAAGGCCAGACAAGAAAATAATTCCGCTACTCGTGAGAGATGACAAAATTGTTTTACGCAGGTGGAATCGCGATTATTCATGTTCCCGGGTGGGCAAATAGGAAAACTTGTTTATTTCCTTAAACATCAAGCAACCTGTCTTAAAACGTGGATAAATCGAAGGATGTGTCTGAATAGAGTTTCTTATACTATTTCTCTCGGCGAACTTCTTACCGCCCGGATCACGCTTTTTTTAAATTTCAAATGTTTTGTGCTTCTGTGGTCTAGCGGGTGTTGGTCCCGGGATCGAATCCCGAGTCTTCCAACAAAAAGAAAATTGGATTTTTCTAATTTTCTAATAAAAAAATGTTGGTCGGGATTGGATTTGTGTCCAGTTGGCGATAGGCTTGCCACCTATCACATTGTGGGACTTAGTGTCTTCGGCTAGTCGTGGGTGCCCTGGTTGTGCCTCTGCCTACCTCTTCGGGGATATGGGTGTGAAGATAGTTTTATTTTACTTTTTCAAATGTTTTAATAATCGTTGTCTAACGACTATCGGCTACCTTACCTCTGGATCGGAACATGACATTGCCATTAGAGCGGCAGAAATATGTAAAATAGTGGATCTCTGCTTGAGTAAGTTGCTGTGCAGCACTCACCATCGGTAGTCTTTTGAATATGATCTATTTGCAGTAGGAAAGGCAGATGGTCCGTTCTAAAAAGGGGACCTTGATCAACCGTCAAAAATTAATCGTACGTTTATTAAAATAAAAAAAACCCAAATGACTATTTGAAAATAAATTCCTCCTTATATTTACACACACCAATGTCTACACTATTTTCACAAAGGAACGTATGTTTTTTTGCACAACAAAGAGGTAGAAAAAATGATAATTTCAAATTTACTAAGTAGGTACATCTTGTAAATTAAATGAGGAAGTTTTGTTGTAAATTTACAATCTTTTAATGCGAACACTAATACGAAACACTAATACAGGAATTATAATTAATAATCTTTTTGTAACAATACAGTTTAAAATTTGCTATTAATCTCCTTATATCTAAAAACCAATTGCCGTTCGCTAGTCTCGCTAAAACTCGAGCACAGCTGGATTGATTTGGCTTATTTCGTTTTAGAATTATTCCTAGAAGTCCAAAGTTTCAAAGATATAATAAAGGAAAACTGCGAGGAAAGTAGGATAAACAACATTTCAAGTTTTCCTATACTAGCAGAAAGGGTGGAACGAAGTTCTCCGGGACAGCTAGTTATAGTTAATATAAAGTATAATTGCAATGTTAAATTGTATATAACCTACAAATTTTTGATCTGTAATTTAGCACTGGGTTAATTTTGTAAAATGATTAAATATCCCTGGATAAATTCAGATTGTTCTAGCCCCAAAACAAGCAAATTATATGCATGCGTTATGAGTATAAGATAGCGAAACTTATATAGATACCAGTACAAATAGAATGAACGCCCAGACACATAAATACGAACATCTTTGTTTTAAATTAATTCTTGTCCCTGTCGGGAATCGAACCCGAGTCTCTGGGTTTAGACAGATTTAGAAGTGTACGCTAACCATTCAGTCAATGAGGCGATAAAAACACCAAATAAAAACAATTGTAATTTTACAAAAAATAGTGTACACCAGTGTAATGTTTTAATAAAAAGGTCTATCGGTATGGTTTAATTGTATTAATCGCTGACCAACCTCATTAGTGAAGGGTTAATGTTCGACGGCAGGACGGGTATTGATGGTGATCATATGTCATCGCACTGACACCGACTGTGGTCACTGTGGGAAGAGCCTAAGCGGTTATACTTTTAATTTTAACCTACATAATATTATAAAATCATAGGAATGTATTAATCCTACTAGTATTATAAATGTAAAAATTTGTATGTTTGTTTATTTATTACTCCATCACGCAAAAACTGCTGAACCGATTTTCATAAAATTAGGCACACGCATAGAGGATAACTTGAACTAACCTATATGAAAGTTTTTATGTTGCCGAACATTTTTCCACCCTTGGACAATACCCTAGTGATAAAATCGTGGAATGTCAACTTCCCGGGTACCTTTTTCTCGTGTTCGTCCGGGCTTTTCTGCAGAATAGACCATATGCCTTCGTGCCAGGCAGCCCGTAAGAGGGGAGCATAGGCTTACCATCACTAGCATCGTGACATCTATCTAGGGGGTAGAGTTTCGCAGCGACTCGCCTGGATTGATACCACCGGGCACCGCCTTATCTATTCCTGCCGCCACAATGTCGGCGCTTGCTGTTGACGTGTTTCAGTTTGAAGGATAAGATAGCCGATAAACTTACTTTTGCTTGGGGCCTAACAACCCGACCTCAGGTTGGCAACGCACCATTACCACGTTTGGTGTCTCTAGGCGTCGTGAACTTCTTACCATCAGTAAATCCATCTGCTTATTTGATTTCCAATATCAAAAAAAAATCCTTAATTTTATTGTTATAATATACAAATATGCGATAATTCAGATAGATGTATTTTTCCAACTGTTTGTTTATTATTGATATGGACAAAACTTGTACTAATAACATTTAATAACTCACGAATAGAGACAGTGAACGCCATCTCTCCCAAGCTATCTGCTTTAGTCAAATAACTAATAATTTATATAATAATAATATTTAATGATTTAATGATAATTTTTTTTTCACCAAAATAAAGTGTAGAGGGCCCTAAAGATAGTTCACGAATACGCTCTACTCACCGTATTAGTGCTGGTTGCTAAATAAATGCTTCGCTTGACAGTTCATGTTTTCATTTTATTCAATTTAATTTACAGGCGCTTATTATAGGCGGCCCGCGATCAACAATTGAAACTAGATTGATAACAACTTAAAAACGTAGCGTTTCAAACAGTTACCCATAATTTAAATACGATGACAATTAATTCAGAATTGTTTTATTGGAGCAAAGTAATATCATTTGAAGAATATTAACGATTTGACCCATATATGTACCTACTAGTCTTTATTTCGTCTATAGATACTAGATCATTTCTTCATTCATGATGTAAAGTATCTTGATTCCATAATATATTATTACTCACTTTACGTAGAATAATTTGGTATTTGGTTATGGTATATCAAGTTTAACTTTTTCTAACATTTATAGATACAATTAATATTTTACTCAACAATGCCATTTTCATGATCAACATAATCATAAATTTTGTTTATACATATTTAACTCAATACTAATTTTGCTATTTTATTACACTCTTGCTAGTTCACTTCAAAGGAACAGTAAGATATAAAGTACTAATATTTTATTTCACAGGATAATAGCAAACGGCGAGACAAGATACAAGGTGTGAAAGAAAGAAAATGATGGGTTTAAAATGATATATGGCCCATCCTTTTAGTTTGGTCACGTAACAAGGAATGGCATATAAAATACTGTCAAAAAATATGCAAATCGAATGTGAATGGACATAGAAACTCGGGAAAGTCTCGATTGACATTCGCTGACAAAATCGCTTGATTATCGTCCAAAAGTAGTGTCAAAAGTCTCCAAAAATCTATCTTCACGCCTAAATCCCTGAACAGTTGGGCAGGGGCACAACCAGGGCACCCATAACTATCCGAAAATACTAAGTCCTACAATGTGATAGGTGGCAAGCCTATCGCCAACCGGTCACATACCCAATTCTGGGCAAATTTATTTTTATTAGAAAATTGAAAATACACCTTTTTATTTTTTTGAATTTTAGCAAAAGTCTTGACATTTAGCACTCAATACTCTCTGCTTAGCGAGCAAAAGATATGGACTGAATATATGTATTAATGTGTGTATTTCAAATAAATCATATACTGCATACTTGAGATGAGCAATGATGTCAAAGTTAATAAACGTTTTACATGGTTAACTGGTTTGTCACGTTCATCGCTTTTATTATATTTATCTAAAAGCAGCCTTAAAGTGGGTAGGTACTGTTCTATGACATTTTGAATTAAGGCGTTAAACGAATAGTTGCGAATTGAAAAAAATTATTTCCGAAAACTTAGCATTTTCTCTTCAAGGTTTTGTTCGTATTATTCTTTATTTTAAACGACTCGTATGTCTTAATACATTTTTGTCTAGGTTAGTACACCTTAGTACACAACTGATGTTATCACAAATTAATCAGTTTAACATGTTTAATAATAATGTGTTTGTATGAAAAGGGTTATTAATGTGAAGGAAACAAGACAGGTTTGTCAGGATTGTGAGGTCTGGCACTCGATACTCTCTGCCTACCCCGTAAGGGACTTGGCGTGAAGATATGTATGTATGTATGTATGTATGTCTAATATTCACAAATTGGTATTGAAGATTATATTTCATCTAAGGAATTGTATGACAAATCTGACTTAAACTAGCAAAACTGAGAACTTCTAAACACTTAAAGACCAAGTTGTAAAGTTTTTTGTACTTTGATTTACAAATTGACATCAACTTTATGATAATTAGAATAGAAATGACTACCTCCTACAACAACAACCTAGAGAATTAACTGTTACTAATATCTCATTTAACTAAGACGCATTTTCAACTATCCAAGCGTGTAGTTATTTGTGTGCGTGTGATTGTCTGTCTGTAGCTTCACAACTTTTAAATGAATAAAACTGATGATGACTTTTTTTTAAATCCTAATCGAAGTAGTTTTTAACCTCGTTACGGGTTTGCAAAGTTTATTGAACAATTGAAATTCTATGGTTATTTTTACATACTTATCTTTTCAACAAGCAGAATTATATACTCACTAAAAGCGTATTTCACTTAACAAAAAACTTGCATTTTGTTTACACTACAAAATACTTTCTCAACTAACTTTAAAACTGGTTTCAAGCTCACACAATAATACAAAAGTATAACACAATTGGGATTTTGTAAATAAAAAAATCATTTTTGATTGATTTTTTTATGTATTTTAAAACTTTGTTATTAATTATATCGAAGTGTCATGCCATAAAACTGCAAAAAAAATATTTTTTCACTTAATTATACGCAATTAAAAGTTGATAAAATTTTATTAAAAATCACGTGACTATGAACGTGACACGATTATTATGACGTCATAATGTTATAGCTGTTCAAGAATAGTATAGCGTTTACGGCAATTACAAGTGACTTGACAATAATATCGAAAATTTATTGCTAAAAAATTTGTTACTTAATTC
>NJDC01001343.1:214794-249264 GCA_002245475.1 Calephelis virginiensis
TTCTACATTGTCCAGGATTGTGTATTTCTTCCTTCGTACTTTTCTTATAGGTACTCAAAATATTTGAAAATGTGAGAGAAGAAGGATTGTGTTTGAATTTAAGCGGCTTTTAACTAAAATCTTATAAGTAGAACCTTTTAATTACATTATTATTTGTATAACTCTATCATTAATCAGAAGCATATTATAATTTACTTATTCCAAGGTTAGGTTCAATTTGCGCAATTTGTCCAAGGATATTTATTTATACTTTTATTAGTAGTAGTAGTAGTAGTAGTAGTAGTAGGAACCACTACCCGTATACTTACAGAGTAAGTACTTCACATATTGACACTAAGTCAAAATTTGTATCTCATTCTTAAATACGTTTAGTTCAGTGTATAAAATGACAGTTTTGTGAAGGATTAGTGTGTTTTTGTAGATACGAAAATATTATGTGTGTACCTACAATATAATAATAATTAAACTAGCTAAACCGACGCACCTCATTCCATGTTAAATTGATAACATAACTACCGACGCCGTCATTTATCTAGTCCAATTGTGTTTTTGAATTATTTATGAAACGCATGCCATTATAAAAATAAAATGCTAGCAAATCGATCTTTCCGCTTAGAAGGAGTTAAGTGACAAATACACGTACAGAAGAATGTACATATTTAAAGCTTTAGATAACATAATTAAACAATACAGGCTACTTTTTACTAAGTACTGTTTGATTTACCTACCTAATTAGAACATAAAGGATGTCAGACATGGGATACATAGAACTTATAA
Source organism: Calephelis virginiensis (assembly GCA_002245475.1). Classification (NCBI taxonomy): domain Eukaryota; kingdom Metazoa; phylum Arthropoda; class Insecta; order Lepidoptera; family Riodinidae; genus Calephelis; species Calephelis virginiensis. Next base: position 215,572 of record NJDC01001343.1, read on the forward strand.
AAAAGGGTAATGTATCTAATACATACACCATTTGTAACAGCGAGATCCGAGAAAAAGTGGAATTGAAAGAAAGAGTGATTGTTAAAATGAGAAAAGGCATGCTCTGCCGCTTCGGTCATGTGGAAACAATACTTGATGCAAGATTGACAATTGATTGTAGGTATCCGGGGAGACTAAGGTTGATATTCCACGATCAAATCTCTCGGGTGCTATCTGTAGGTGGTCAAGAGTTTCCGGAACCGGCTTGTTTGTATGAAACGGGTAATGAATGTGGAGAAAGCCAGAAAATTCTGCAAGAATACAAAAAAAAACTGCATAAAAATCTGTCAAAACACTCGATACTCTCTGCCTACCCCGCTACTTGCCGCTTGGACTACTTTAGTCCTTGTTTATTAATAAGACAAGGTTTAACTTCCAAAAAAATTGAATAGCAACTTTTTGCCCTATATAATTTACAAATTAGATCGATAGCCAAGAGTAACTTTACTAGACTACCCGACCACAAGTAAAGGCTGATGGTAGAAAATTATAGATAATTGACCGATTACCGCCCGTAGGCGGTACAGTCGGGCCTACAGAACGTAATGTACCGATTGTAAATGGTACCAGACATGTAATAGCATCGATTTGATCCTGAATTCTCGAGACTCATTATAATAAGTGGGCACCGAATGCAGGACCAGTCGTAATCGGCCATAATCACAGATTGGGTGTGTGGTTTACATTGTCCGTCCTCAGAACTTGAGAAAAATTTACTTTATTTACATTTAAAAATACAGACTTTTTCTTTTTTTAATTAAATTTGTTCTAGGGATGAAAATTGCAAAAGATTCTTATTTCTTTCTCATTTAAATTTTTCCAATAAAATACATGTTACTTTGGAATACCTAATACAAATTTAGGGTTATTTAAACAATATGAATTTACATGTATAATACTTGTACTAACATTGTATTTTTCATAAATTTCAAGAAATAAAAAAAACGATAATAATCGCACGATGGAAATTAAAAAAAAAAACAAATAAACAGTTCTAAACATAAATAAGGTAAAGAAGGATGCTGATTTAAGGCGGGTTGAGTCCTAAAAACAGGCTTTTTTAAAACAATTTTTTGCCTAAAGCTTACGAGATAAGACAGTAAAAAAAATATATGTGAACCTTGATCATATTTTTTATAATAATACGCCTTCCATAACACGATTACGATTATTTTAATTATTTTTTTTAATTTTTTTAAAATTGAGATTCAAGCTCATTATTAGTTAAACGATTTTAAAGATATACCTATACCTAATTCAAATTAATTTGAATGGTATATACCATGGATGTATTAATCTTTTATGTGTATGAATTAAAATTTTGATTTAATGTCGTATATGAAAATAATTAAATAATATCCAGTGTAACTCGCAAGAATTCATAATAACTACCTTAACCTTACTTATATAAAATACCGTCAAAACCCCAAATGTTGGTGCCTTTTTAAAATGTTTCTACATTTTTAGGTATAATATTTAATAAGACACTGTATTTTTACTTTGTTGCAATCATTTACTAATGTAATTCAAATAAATACTGCTATCTTAATTAACGTAATTTAACACTATTTCATTTAGAATCTCTTTATCAAGCCACTACATTTGCTTATAACAAGAAAACAAAGTACGGATTCAATATTTAACTAGGTATTTATAGTATTCAAGAACATAAATTAGACAAACACATATATGAAATCAGTTCTATCAAAACATAGCCTCCGATGAATGTTTGTGTCGGGCGGTAAAGCTCTAAGTTGTATTGCTACGGATCTAAACGACCGAAGCCGAACGCCGCACGACGATTTCCGAACAGGGCCGCCATCATAGTCCGCCCGTGTTGTCGCGGGAAACGAAGTTAGGCGAACGCGCTCGACAACTTCCGACAAAAGTTTCGGTCAATTTTATGCCGAAAACGAAACTGCCACCGAAACTTGAATTTTTTACCGAAACTGACCGAAACCGAAACCGAGACCGAAGTTTGGTCGGACACTAATAATAACCCTTTCCGCATTATAGTCCTTCTCATTCATTTCTACGTCGATAGACAGTGACCGCTGAGGCGCCGTGCTAGATGGACGTTTATCTCTGCGTTATTCAACTGATTTATAACGTAAAAGTGTATTTTCATAGTTTTTTTAAAGAATGTCACTAAAATCATTAAAACTTTTTTGTAATAATAAATTATTATAAAAATGTTTCGATTCATTACGATTCTTCCGCGAAGAATCGACCCGTAAAGAACCTGTAGCGCCACAGAGCAGCAAATGTCAGTAGGTACGCTTGTAAGATGTTATCAACTACATTATGGTCAATAAATTTCGTATATGTATAGTTGAAGTAGATATTATACGTTTCATGCGACAACTTTGTACGGTAAGTAGTATCTGAAAACTTTAAAAAAGGATAGAGATAACTTAGAAAAAATACTGTTTTACAGAGAGATTGTAGTGAGTGGATGGATATAAGGAAAATTTGATAACAGCGTCTAACTTTTGCACAATGTGTAAAAAGAAAGTATCTTCCCGCCCATATCCCGAAAGTGGTAGGCAGAGGCACAACCAGGGCACCCACGACTAGCCGAAGACATTAAGTATTTATAACTTCTATTGCGCATGACAATGAAAACAAAAAACAGGCACTGCTACAAATGGAAAACATTGTCATTCAGTCATGTGGACTTTTCATAGATGCGGAATTGCCCTTTTTTGGTGCAATACCTGATGGATTAGTTGGGAGACAATACGTAGAAATAAAATTCTCGCATTAAGTGTGAGGCCGCAATTCCGATCCGGTGGTAGTTTATAAAAATGTCAACGCTCTAGTACTACTTGTATATTTCACGTGAATAAAGTTTTTTCTGATTCTGATTCTGAAAGCGTATGAGACAAGTATATCAAAAACTGTTAGATACAAATATTCAAATACAATAAAAAAAACTTGCTACAACGAGGTATCAACTGCAAGGTCAATTGTATGTTTCGGAGGGGAAAACGTGTATTCTTGCCATTTGGTCTGGAGAAAATCATCCACTTATTGTAGAATATTTTGAACGAGACAACGAATTTTAGAGAAATGAAATTAAGCAGAAAATCATATTTTTTTATGAAAGCCCTTTTGCGTGAAATCGTTGATGCCCGTTATGTTCAAGGCATGCCTGTAAAGGACATAGAAACTAAAAAAGACGATCGTGAAGAGTTACCACTTCTTAGGAAACCAACTAAACAAAGCAACATCATTAGCCCACACCAATACAAACCTCGGCAGCTGGTGCTATCGGAATTTTGGAACCCATACTATTATTTTTGGAAATTATTGTGGTTTTTCAACACTTGTTTTGTCGTTTCAACACTACAAGAAAAGACTTACTTATATAATATGCATGTTATTATTTCTACGTCATGATTACCGATCTAAGTCAAAGGAAATCAAAACATGATCATTGTTTATGTGAATGTGACATGTCAATGTATGTGTTTCTAGTGTTGATAGCTAATGTTGACACTTCATTAAGACAATAAACAATATCAATATTACGATATATATTCTGTTAATAATAATTTATTGATTTGTTTTTTTAATTTATATCAAAGACTTATTACATTAACATACATTTTAAATGGAAGTTCTTAATTGTTAAAATAAAATCATAAGGCTGTTATTTCGGCCACATAGGGTTACAATACAAGATTAAAAAAAAATACCTCTGTGGTCTAACGGTCTAGCGTGGGATATGACTTTAACATATATACATGAACATAAATGAAATAGGAGATGTTGCTGTTTGTAATTTTAATATCTGCATACGAATTCTTTTTGTGCTTCATACATACGAATGTATATGCGGTACCTACAATAACATAACATGTTTTTACAAGTTTGTCTGTGTGTCTGTCAGTCGGTATGTTTGCTCCCGCTAATCTTTGAAATTGCTGGGCCGAAGGTGATGTGATTTTCACTGGCATTCAGCTGATATAATAAGACGTTACCTATATATATAATATGGGGTAGCTGGCTACTTTCATTCTTTTAAAAATCTCTGATCTTTACAAACAAATAAAATGTAAGCACTTTTTACCACATCCATACGAATGTATATACGGCATATATCCAGTTTTTATTTTTTTCTGTCTGTCCTTTGCTCCGGCTAATCGCTGAATAGAATGGACTGATGTTAACAGGATTTTCACTGGCAGGTAGCTTGTGTAATAAGGAGTAACCTAAATTTTAGAAAAAATCTAATTTATACGAATTAATAAAACTGTTTATAATGTTAAAATGTCCGCTTTTTACTGCATTCAGACAAATCTGCTTAGTCGAGTCATAAGTTATGTCACATGTTTATTGTTAAATAATAATCACCTGTTTGTTTTTGGAATAATAATTTATTTAACAAAATGAGACTCCTAACCAAACTAAGACTGAAGATGGAAAATAGCCTAGCTAGAGACGCGGAATACATATATTCATTATTTAGTTTGTTGTAGCTCTCTTCCATAGCAAAAAGACTTTCGAATGAAAAAAGAATTTGAAGGTATTTTTTTCCTGCGCACTGCTTCAACAAAACGCGAGATCTCTTCATTCTCATGTCTATTAGGCACGCATCCCAGCGATGTTTTTCTGGGATAAGGTCGTTGTTCTAAGTCTTCAGTCAACAAAAAACAACGAATATTCAAGAAAGAACGGCAAACAGTTTCTGCCTGTGGATGGGCATTCTTTGAATTCGGGCCTTTACGGCTTTTACAACTGCTGGTGTCCTAAACGAGCGAGGACGACCGCTTCTTTTTCTGCCCTCCAAACTTGTGTCGTCATTATATCGTTTGATGGTACGATAAATGAATCTTCTAGTAAAACTCTAATTTTTCAGTTTGTCGAAAATTTGAGTTTGTGTGTAACCACATCGATGCAGCGCGATGACCGCAACACGGTCTTCTTTAAGTGTCCACTCCGTATTTAATATCAATTTAGAAAATCTCAAATTAGGAAAAGAATTCGTATTTTCATAAAATATCCTAAATTCAAATTAAGAAACATTTTGTGGGTAGCATTTTTAATTGAAAAGTTTTTATTGCGTAACAAAACTTATGAACCAACGAAGTGTATACGGTACAAATACAAAATATATTTGTATACAATAATATTTGTTTGTCGGTCTGTCTATTTGTTCCGGCTAATCTAGGAAAAGGCTGGGCCGATGTTAACAGTATTTTCGCTGGCAGGTAGCTGGTGTAATTAAACACAAAAGCAGGTTTACCTACGATTTAATTACATAAGTAATTTAATACAAATGTAAGTTTACCTACGTTTGTATTTACGTTTTCCTTTTGTGTTTTCCTAAGATAGGATAAGCCTAACACTTTGTGAGACTTATTGTCTTCGGCCAGTCATGGATGGTCTGGTTATAGCTCTGTCCACCTCTTAAGGCCCTCCTATTTCTTAATGTTCGTACCACCTCTACGAACGTAAAGAAATAGGAGATAAATATGGAAACAAAAATGCTGCTTAAAAGTGACTAAATATAAATATTAATCCGCAGGCAAAAGCTAGTATTAATAAAATATATTAGAAATTCTATAATAATAAGCATATACGAGTATGAACGAAAGTAGTAAGTTTGTTAAGTATACTGGTTAATTATACTGTGGTACGGGTCACGCGCTATACGTTGGACACGCACACATTGACATGCACATTTACGGCCAATATTAATAATTAATCCTAATACAAAACTTGCTGCCCAAGATTGATATTTTGATCCATTTTTATGTTATCGCTTGCCAATAACATATCTGTGGACAGGATAAATATGGCAATTAGGTATGGGATAGGCCGCCGGATACGCAGCTATCTAGATTGCTTGAAATCCATTAGATTGAGATACATTATTAACATTGGCCGTTAGTGAACGAAATAAGCGCGGCAAAAGCGCCCCACTACACATTTTCCATTTCCTCTGCTTCAACCCTTTAAATATCAAAAGACGTAGGATATACTCGCCGATAATAATAATAAAATTTATTATTATTAGGCCTACAAAACAGCGAGAAATACAATGTATATACATGTAAATAAATGTATTCTTGCGAAAGATACATCGTAAGAACCTCTATGTTAAGAACTCATTTTATTGAAAAATACAAAGTCCTATTAAAATAAAACATGTATTTTACTTGTAATTTTAGTATAGTTTACATATTTGAAGTGTTGTAGTATTTACAGAAAATTTCTACTATTACGCCATGATATTGGAATGCAAAGATACACTATATATTTTAGTTTTGGACAGAGACTTGGAACATATTACCTTAAAATCATTATTTTGGTGTGAGATCCGTATCTAACTCGACCATCAATCTTCACCGCATTACAGGATGAAACATATTTTTAATCAATTTAGCATAATTATAAGAAAATGTTAAAAATGGGTTGGCTAAAAATCGACCTTCACCGAGCTGATAAAAGAATTAAACATAATTTATAATAAATTTACTACGTTAGAAAATATATTAAAAATGGGTTGCCTACAAAATTCTAGACAGAATGTTTTCAATTATTTTTAAAAATCTGATTTTAATCATATGTATAATTAGTGGTCGCCAAGTGGTCGAGATTCGACTACAATACATTTTAATTATGAGTTATTCAAAATAAATGATTGAAATATAAAGTTCAAACATTAGTCTGGTTCTATTGTAAATTATCTTTTATACGTGTGTATTTCTATTGTGAATTTTCTTTTAAACGCCATCTTCATTTATCAAAAACAACTACTTTGTTTTCAAACTTCTGTGAACTGTGTGATCTGTGATCTGTTATAGTTATCAACATATTTATTTGGGTATATTATTTATGTATATACCGTATAGAATGTATTCATATTTTAAAAATGAAGAAACGCTAGCGAAACCGGTAGGGTATTTACAAAATAATAAATTATAAGTGATACGTAAAACAGTATAAGTGTTTTTTCATTTAAAAATATGAATATTTGGAAGTTTTACCAAGTGCCGACAATGGAAAATATCGAATATGTGTAGAATGTAGACGATAGGTTGACTGCTATTTACCTGGACAAAACTACTAAGTGGCTAGGTATATTTTATTTACATAAAAGGTAGTTGATTGAAATAACAATTAAAAAACAGTTTATTTATGAAACATAGGTAAGTGAAACCTAACGTCTAATCTTAACAAATAATTTAGCATGATTTCTAACCATTGTGACTAAGTTTTTTAAAGATAGATACTAGGGTATTGGATTTTTCTCGACAGGATTATAATTGCAACAAAAAACAGGGCATTGTATCGTATCTGTAACCTAAACTGGTAGTCTACATGCTAAATAACTGGAAGAAACTACTGGCAATGGGTTGAAAAACTTCTCGAATGGTGAACACAAACTCAGACACCTAATATAAGATGAACTGACAACCTGGTTAAAATTAAGATTTTCCGTTCTTTTAAAAACTTGGAAAATGCGAGATGTAGACAGCATTATTCCATCAAATTCATAAAACCAATTGACGACGTTTATGTCTTACCATCAAGAAGCCATCTGTGAATTAGAATGCCGTGGAAAAAAACTAAAAAAGCATCCTATGACAAGTCAGGGTTATTTGACCGTCTTTCAAAATCACCTCTAAACTCGTAAAAGAATATCTAATAAAGTTAGTAAATAACATCTAAGGCCGGTGTTCCCTAAAGGGTCATCCCTTTTTCTACAACAATCGCTCGGAAATTGATATTGATGCCGGAAGGGCAGGTTTTCCATAAAAATAGGGATTATTTGAATAAAAGATGGCCAACCCGTACGGGGTCTGACGTGTGATAGTCAGTGTACTTTATAAGATTTCTAGTACCCTTCAATAGTGATGCATGACTTTCCGTCGAGAAAATATAGTTATGGTCAGGGTGACCATAGCTAAAATATCCCTACACCTTTGGTAGATTATAGTAATATATATTTAACGTTGTTTGCCCGCCTCGTTGGTACACGTCTAAGACTACCGAGTAACTGCGAAGGTCGTATTCGATTTTCGAATGGACAAACATTTATGTGATGAGCATCTGCATGTCTGTATTTTTAGGTCTGCGTGTGATTATTAATTTTGTTTAAATTTCTATCTAGTCTAGTTTGTGATCTAGGTCCATGTGTTGGACTTTACTGCGTAAGGTCCCGGGTTCTATTCCCTGGTCGAGCAACAAAGAAAATTTGGTGTTTCCAATTTTTCAAAAAAAAATGTTGCTCGGAATTGGATATGTGTCCGGTTGGCGAAAACTTTGCCACCTATCACATTGTTGGGCCCTGGTTGTGCCTCTGCCTACCTCTTAGGGAATGTGGGCGTAAAAATACTTATTTACTAATTTATCTATTTAATTATTTATATGTGTTTCTATTGTCTTAATTTAGAAGTTGATACCATCACCATTAGAGAAACTAGATGAGTAAATTTCTTATTATCTGTAGACGTCTGTTTCGTGCTTGGAATGGATTTAAGCAAAGAGACTGGCATAACGGGATAGAGGGCTATGTAGCAGATACTACTCACTAGTACCCATGTTCATGTACATATAGAATTAGTTTTAATGCGATGCCGTCTTCTAAAAAATCTCCTCCAAAGCTCCTTTGAAATTGAATTTAGTGAGAAAAGATTTCAAACATTCACTAATAAACAACGTTCGTGCCAAGGGAACTGTAGAGCATCAACATGTTAAGTACAAAAACTAAGTACCTATCTTTACACCCATATCCACTATGAAAAAGGCAAAAGTACATTCAGGGCACCCACAGAATAGGTGGTAGAGAGTTGTGTCTCCAACCGGAATTGTCTAGGTGGGGATTCACCGCCATGCATTTTCCTGCCATCATAATATATGTCGTGTTCCGAACCGGGAGTAGGCTAGCCCGTAGATAATAGGTCTAACGTCCCGGCCACAGGCGGCGAAGCACTTGTAACATGTATAGTGTCTATAGGCCAAGGTTATCTCTTACCATCAGGAGAGCTGTGTGCTGGTTGGCTAATTTCTCACATAAAAAGTCTTATTTTGAGTCTACCCACAAGGGAGTGGAGCTCGAGACTTAATGTAATCAACACCAATACAAGGCTACAGAGGCGATAGCCGGGTAGGGATCCATCGTTTTACCGATAGGGAAATATAGAAAGGAGAGTGTGTGCAGGCAATAGTGTGAATGAAACGCTAGGTTAGCTACTTCAAAGCGAGGTTTTGAGTCAATGTGCTAAACTCGCTTTGCATTGTTCTGCGCTTATTTCAACGTTGTTGTATGCAAGCGAGAATTGGGTATGTCAGGAAAAACATAAAAGTAGGAGAAAAAGCGGAATTGGTACAAAGTGTTGGTGTTCAAATGAAAAAGGTCATACTCCGATGGTTCGGACATGTATAAAGAATAGTTGATGAAAGATTGACAAAGTAGATATACAATACGAATAACGATGGATATACGTACCCGGGGACACCAAGGTTGACATATATCGCTTGGATATTATCTGGATGTGATGACAAGAGTCTCCAAAACCGGCGTGTTTGTATTAAAAGGGTAACTAATGCGGAGGAAGCCATGCAGGCCTGACAGGATTGTGAAGTTTGGCACTCGATACTCTCTGACCACCCCATGAGAAAATTAACTTGAAGATTAAATATCTTCACGCCTGCATGTATATATATATATGTATATACCTCATTGCATTATAGTCGGGGGCTGGACGTCTTATTATCTGTAGTCATCAGCTTCATGCTTGCTTGTTCTTTAGTATGCCCTGGCTATAAATCGTTGCCGTCTTCGTTATTTTTCTTTATCTATGTATACATAAAAATGAATTCTCATTTTGCACGGCCATGGCATCACGCCTGAACGGATGGACCAATTTTCCTAATTATTTTTTTGTTGTGTAGGCAATTGTCAGGCGAAGTTTCTTATGTAAACAAAAACATTATTTACATGGGAAATCATTAACAGCTACTAACGTACAAACGTGTTGTAAACGAAGTTCGCCGGGTCGGCTAGTTTATTTATAAAAACTTATAGTACCTTGACACTCATGTCGGCTTTTTTTAAGTTTTGTAATCCTCATGACTATTCAGTCTATCTCGCAATAGATCTCCTCCATGGTCTAGTGGTCTGGGGTTGGCGTTTGACTACATGGGGTTCCGAGTTCGATTCCTGGGTTGGATAGAACAAAATGTGCTTTTTTTATTCCTAATATAAACAACGTTGTCCAAAATTAAATAAGTAGCAGGCTAGCCATGTTTGCCACATATCATAATGAGGGAATGAAGGTACTATTTCTTCGCCTAATCGATAATCATGGATGTCTTGGTTGTTCCCCTCCCTATCTTTTCGACGATATAGATGCTAATATACTTACTTACTTTACTAGTTAGTCACATTTCAGGCTTTTTGTTTTCTTGGATTACTGTTAAAAAAAAAGAATGAGGTTACAATTATCAGAAATATTTATTTTGGTGTCTCTAGACGGTGTGAATTTCTTACCATCAGAAAATCCGTCACCTTGTTTGCCTTCCAATATCATTAAAAAATCCAAAGGGTTAATACCTAATTAGTAATAATTACACTACAATTCGATAGCGATATTAACACAAACAAGAATTTTCACCCACTGAAAAAAACATTTTTGATCAACGTTAACGTCTTGGCAATGATAGTTTTTTTTTTTATTAGCAAAGCAGCTGAGCCAGCAGCCGGCTGTTCTAACTATGAATATTGTTTTTTTTTCAAAATTGGAAGGCCCATGCAAAAAAACTCCAGATGGTAATTAACAAAAAGAAACATTTTCAAAATTGGTCCATCCGCTTATGATAAGATGACCAAGGGAAATATGGATTCATTTTTGGACAGGATCTTCATCATCATCGTTAAATTTGCTTTCCTACTTAAATTCAGAAACTTTTTAACTTCTTGAATATTTTGAATCTTTAAAGTTAAGACGTTTAATAGTTACTAGTAAAGAAAACAAACTTGAGCTGTACCTACCTAGTAATTATACTATGGAATATAATACTTCTCCTATCCCAACACGAGGCTAAATACTTTAAAATAAATAAATAAATAAATATCCCTAGACAAGTTACACAAACTGAATCTAACCCCAAAAGTAAGCAAATTATATGCTTGTGTTTTAGGTGTTAATCAGCGATTCTAGTACATAGAAATACTTAAATAGATACATACACACATATATACACATACACATACATATCTTCACGTCAAATCCCTTACGGATTACGGACGGCAGAGAGTATCGAGTGCCAGACCTCATGATCCTGACAAACCTGTCTAACTTCTTTCACATTAATTACCCTTAACATACAAACACACCGGTTTCGGAGACTCTACACACCACCCTCGTATAATATCCGAATGATCTGATCGTGGAATGTTTTGGTCTCCCCGGGTACCTGCATCCGTCCACATTCGCATTGTATATCTGCTTTGTCAATCTTTCATCTGTCATTCTTTCCACATGACCGAACCAGCGGAGCATGCCCTTCCGCATTTTAACACCAACATTTTCTTTCAATCCCAGTCTTTCTCAGATTTTACTGTTACGAACGCGGTCAGCGAGCGATTGACTACAGATTTTCAGTAGCGCTCTAATTTTGACCGCATTTATCCTACTTTCATGCTTTTTCTGACATAACCAACTCTAGCTTCCATACAATAACGTTTTGATAAGCACATAATTTAGCGAAGCGAGTCTAGCTTTTTGACTCAAAACCTCGCTTTGAATTAACTTACCCAACGCTCCATTCACGCTATTCCATGCACACACTCTCCTCTCTACATCCGCAGTGTATCTACCATCCCTGCTAAAAGCACAACCAAGATATACAATTTCATTCACTTGCTCCAACACTACATCATCAACCAAAACTCTTGCATCGTTCCTGGCTTCAACTCTTTTAAACACCATTATTTTGGTTTTCATCGCATTCAAATGTAAGCCCCTTTCTTTACAATCTTGTGTATCAGCTTGTGTTTGTTTGCAGCAGATGGTGTAGAGCCCAAAAGTACAGCATCATCTGCATAAAGCAGGCAGTTCACCACTTGATCACCCATACGCATTCCCACATTCAATGATCTTAATCTTTGAATACATTTGTCCAAATATAATATAAACAAGCGTGCTGACAAAACACAACCTTTCTTGACGCTAATATGAACATCAAACCACGGCGATATGCTGCCATCCACTCGCACGCATGCTTTACAGTCTAATCACATTGACTATACCGCACGCAGTAGGGACCCGATTATCCCATAATCTGGCAAAATGTCCCAAAGTTCCTTACTTACAACCCTATCAAACGCTTTTTCGAGATCCACAAAACTGCAGAAAATCTTCTGACCAACAGCCAGATGCTTCTCTACAATGTTGCGGAGTGAAAACACTTGATCCGTACATCCTCTTCCAGACCTGAAACCGCCTTGAGCCTCCCACAATGTTCCATCGGACATCCCTTGCATCCTCCTTTCAACTATTTTTCCATACACTTTTGTTGCTATACTGGTCAAACTAATGGTATAAGTCTTCCAGCATTTGCTACAAAGAACTCAGAAAGAGTCCCGGAGGGCAGGAGCACCAAGTTTGATCATCTCAGCTGTAACCATATATACTCCCGCAGCCTTACGATGTTTCATACTTCTAATCGCCCATTCAACTTTTTCCATCATAATGCCGTCAGATGCCTCTGCTATTTTCGAGTCATTTGAGTACTCGGACCCAGCGGCAGCATCTTGGGAACATTCATACATATCTCCATAAATTTCACTCCACCGTTTTAACACGTCATGCGTGCAAGCAAGAATATCACCACTCTTAGACTTAATTCTATTCATTTTGGAAGCAGACAAACAACTCCGAGACTACTTCACCTCCCCCCAAAAGAGTTTGGTGTTCATCTCAAAGTTGGTAGCCAACCTCTCTTCTAGTTTCATACTTTCCCTTTCGCGCTTCTCTTTCACTAAGAGTTTGGTGATTTTGTTGCAATAAAGGTACGGTACGGTAAATAGATACTAGAATAAATTTAATAAACACACAGACCCAGAAATGAAGACATCTAAATGTTCATCACACAAATGCCTGCTCCCTTCGGGAATCGAACCCCAGCCTCACGGTTGGTCTGTATAGTAAGGCACGTACTCTAGCCACTTGAACAACCAAGAAATACACCTATATTATCTTAAGTTACTATACGACCGAAGAGTATACTTCAAAATAAAAGTATGTCCAGCACAAAAGTGACATATCGACAAATAATAGGCATGACATTAGAGTCGCCGGTGACCCCCGCGGGAATCGAACTGGAGGTCGACACATGGCGGCCGCACAGCAATGAATTAGTTTACCCCATTTCACGGAAGTTTGTTCTGCCCCTCGCTTTGTAACACCGGCATTAGAACAAAAGAAATGCATGACGAAAATTGTTAATGCTTTCATTTGCTCTTGTAAAAAAAAATGACGCGAGCAACATTTTTGACGAATATAAAGAAGGTGGGCGAATTTATACTCAAGAAATTTTAAAGACTGTTCATGGTCTAGATAATAGTAATTTAACAAGTAGGTATTTAAGTATTCTACATAAAAAAAATACCGAATTGAGTAAACTGTACATCATTATTATTAAATAAAAAAAATATCTTCACGACCGTATCCCCGAAAAGGTAAGCCGGGGTGCAAGCACAGCACCATCTTAAAATATACAAATTACATATCACGCTGTTTATCCTCGATGGACTTCTAAACTACTTAACCGATTTTAATCAAATCTGCACACCGTGTGCAGTTTTATCCAACTTGAAAGATAGGGTAGCTTACATCTCAATTTATGATCAAAAAATTACCCTCCGAGCAAAAAACGAAAAAGCAGCTAGTCGTATTATATTAATTGACTGTTTAGTCCACAGATCATCGATAAACATACCTACTTATTTTTAAAAGGTATAAAATCTTATAGTAGCTTTATCTGTAGTTATTGTTTTTTTTTTTAATTTAAAATGGTACCTACTCAGATATGAACATTTAGTTTTTTTTAGCATTATAAACATGTAATATTATTTCCAAATTAATTTTCAATAAATAATTAATTTTAAACTTGGCTTTTAAATTGGTAAATTAAATATTACATCAAATAAAATTGTTATACACAAATCTGTTCCTTCAACATTTTATGTTTATTATAAAACATACATTTATGGGTTAAGTAGATATTACCTATCTTAAATTGAAAGAAAAGTGTTATATCATTATTATAACTACTAAGCTATAATAATGCTATAATATAATAATTCCAGCCACTGATTTACACCTTCGGACATCGCGTCAGAGCTTAAGGTATCATGCCCATCATCTCGATGCGTGACGATCTACAACTGTACGATTCTGAAGACATTTTTTACCCCGTACAACACCTTTGTGGAATCAGTTACTGGGGGCGATATTCCGAAACTATTATGACTTAGGAACCTTCAAGAAAAGAGCGTACTTACTCCTTAAAGGTCGGCAACACATCTGTGATACTCCTGGTGTTGCGGATGTCCATAGGCGGAGGTGATCACTTTCCATCAGGTGACCCAATTGCTCGTTTGCCTCCTCTTCTATAAAAAAAAGCTAGGATACTGACGTGAAGCTTAGCCAACGGCTATAGGCGAGTATCTTATATAAATAGGCATACATACATACATATCTTCACGCCAAGTCCCTTACGGGGTAGGCAGAGAGTATCGAGTGCCAGACCTCACGATCCTGACAAACCTGTCTTGCTTCCTTCACATTCATAAATAGGCATGTATATTGATGACAAAAATTTAAAAGCAGTGAAACTGCAATCGACTACATTTCAATATTATCTAACGGCCAATGTTAATAATGTATCTCAATCTAATGGATTTTAAGCAATCTAGATAGCTGCGTATCCGCCGGCCTATCCTATACCTCATTCCCATATTTATTCTGTGCACAGATATATTATTGGCAAGCGATAACATAAAAATGGATCAAAATATCAATCTTGGACAGCGAGTTTTGGATTAGGATTGATTATTAATATTGGCCGTAAGTAAACAATATTTGTATATTTAAGTAAAAATTAAAAGCGGTACACTTTTAATTGTGATAAAATTTATTAGAACCACTGTGGAGGTAGGCATGTCATGTAGGATAGTGTATCCCACGTGTATTCCATAGAAAAAAATTAAAGACCACTTTAAAAAAAAGCATACCTAGAGTCTTAAAGACATAAACTGAAAAAAATATATGTATAATTTAAGCGGAGCGAAGTTGCAATAATAATTTTTTTTCGAAAGTTAGCGAATTAGTAACGTGTTCGAGGTATGTACTACATGTAGAGTAGTTCTATTTAAATTAAGCGCTTCGGCTATGTTCGTCAACCTTCGGAAATGCGAATGTATTTTAAATATATCTTTAAATAAAGTTGTTATTACATATTTTTTTAGAAAAGAAAAGATTAGGTTAGATAATTTAAAAATAAAAGTATAAAGTGTAAAAAGAGCAAAAAGTGTAAAGCCGAAGCGCATAATTTAAATAGAAGTACTATACATTCAAATTTATACATTATTTCAAGTATAACTCCAAAAACCAACGGATCGAATGAAAATCTTTTAGTTATTGGCGGAGTGATCACGTAACAATCAGCAACAAAAATACAAAGAGCCGAATTGGCAACCTTTTCTTTTTTGTGGTCGGTTTAAAAGTTAAAGCAAACGAAAGTGTTTTATTTATCATAAGTTTGAATGTCTTAATATAAAAACTGAACATAAACAGTAGTTGTTCTGATACAACTATCAAAAACTTCTAAGTTTACTTTGTTATTGGAATAAATAAGATATTAGTTTGATTTGTATCTAAGTGCTCTATTTGAATTATTAAGTATTAACAACGATTTGTTTATTTGCTGTCTAGTTAATAGCTTTTTAAGTTTACCATAAAAGTAGGTGCCACAAACTTTCTTGATTCATTCGTCATAGAAACATTATCGATAACAAAAATTGTTTTCCTTCTTATTCATAATTAAGTATGTATTATAGAGGTATCTTCACAACTAATTAATTATTTAACTTAATTAATTATTAAATCTATATATACTTATGACAAATGCAGCAGAGTTTTGTTTCACGGACTGAATAATTGGGCTAAATTTTTCGTTGTGTTAAACAAAAAATTGCAAATTTTAAAGGGACTTTTTCAAAACAAAAGTAACATCAATCCAAAAATAACAAATAATTATGTTGGTACAACTTTATAATAAAACTTGTAAAAAAGTTTAGCAACTAACTACAGACTGTTCTGTCGCTAAAACTTCACTCTCAACATTTTTTTTTCGGATCGCTCCAACTACTTTTTTCAACTTAATACTTTTTGATAGATTTTTCCCCGTGTTGGTCTGGGCTCCTTTGCAGAATAGACTATCTGCCTTCCTACCAGGCACCTCGTAAAAGGCGAGCAAAGGGTATCATTAACACCGTGATATCTGACTAGGTGGTAGAGTTTCGTAGCGACTCGCCCGGATTGGTACCTCCGCCTTACCTGCTCCTGTTCCAATAATGTCAGTGCTTGCCGTTTACTTGTTTCAGTTCATAAGATAAAGTAGCCGGTAAACTTACTTTTGCTCGTGGTCAACCGAGGGTCAACATCTCGGTCTCAGTTTGGCATCGCACTCTTACCATCTTGAGTGTCACTGGCGGCGTGAAATTCTTACCATTTGGAAATACATCTGCTGCTGTTGGCCTTCCAACGTCATAAAAAAGTAAAACAAAAACACATAAGCTTAATAATTGTTGTCCCCTAAAAAGTGGCTTGAGCTGCAAATGACATTTACCAAGTGCGCCGGATCGGCTGGTTTTGCAATAAAACACACCCAAAAATGTTTAAATTAGGATATATTTTCCTTAAATTTAAATTGCACTTATTGTAAAAAATATTTTTCTAGTATTAATTTTATAATCAATTTAAATTTAAAATGATCAAAAAACGCAGGATTAATTCGTATAATATAAGGTATAAGTTTCAAAATTGTTTGTAAAACATTCACGTTATGCCAAAGAATTGACATGTACACCGCACTTCAATTAGGGTAATGGGATAGGGCTCAAAGGGATTAAATTAATTAGCAAGAAAGTTCTGCTCTATTTGGGTGAGCTACCTTTATTTGCTTCCTTGGACTTTTAATTTCTTGAGACACGATTTTCAAGTACTATTCTCGCTATTGAAAAACTAGCTCATTTTTTGAATCTTCGAATAATTTAGTGTTACAAATTAAAAAAAAAACATATTAGATTCAATCAAGGAATATAAGGATTTGAACTTACAATCTATCGCCTCTTGTTGATGAATGCTATAAGCATTTGAGCTACCGAAGGATCAACTCTTGTGGTGAAATTTTTATTTCCTTTCTTACCGATCGCTTCGGCATTTAAGTCCTATAGCTACACAGATTCGTGTGTGTAATCAAATGAGTTCATATCGCATTTTATAATGACTATAGCTTTCAGCTTAAGTTATAATAGCTGTTAAATTTATTTTATAAATTTTAATTTTTTAAAAGGTGCAACCATAACTAATGTGACATTTCTTCTTTTTTTTTAATTCTATGAAAATGTATCCTAAGCACAGAACAAGAGCTGAAATTATATCGTAATATATCCTACTATATGCAGAATATCATATTGATTTTCTTCATCTTTATCCAATTATATCCAGTCAGTTTCTTGGTTTGGCTTCTTTAATCTGTAAACATTAAAGATATGCACATTTTTATGCAAAATTAATCAGAGATTAGGTATTTATCAGATGACTTTTCAGATAAATTTTATAGTTAAAAATATTAAAAGCTAATTAAATGCAAACAACACTGTAAAAATCCCTCTTAGATATTTTAGTTTCAGCACTTATTATGTTCTTAGGATAAAATTTAAAGAAAGAAAAAGTATAAGAAAAACAAGAAAAGAGTTAAAAACCTCACCACACGGTTTGGGTCCCCATTAGTTCAAATTGTTAGGGCGACAACAAGATACGAAGAAAAAAATCTTTTCCGATGTGAACTTTGTCTCCTCATTAAAATTTTGTCCAAATACCTCTTAAATTTTGTATCTAATAAAGGCCCGAAAACTTAACTATATAGCATCTTGAAATTCCATACATTTTAAGTTAAACGCTACAAAGTAAGGCACGTAACAAATGCTACTAAAAGCTCGTAACACCTAATTAACGATATTAAAATACGTCCTCTACCGCAAAGGAGCGTCACAAACAATGCATTCGCACGTTGTAAGCCATAAAACGCAAACGCTACCCCCCTTATTTATACGGATGAGAATTTTAAATTAACTGTAGAGCATCCCCAGTGAGAGGACACTGCCCTGGCACGCCGCGGCGTACCGAGATCTGATACATTCCATTTACGACATTTACACCTTGCGTCAGAATTTTTATTTTATTACTTATCAAAATTTAATATGGATTTTGAAAAATAAACTACTATTTATTTTATATATTAATTTGTTTTATTATACTCTCAGCTGTTATCCCTACATCAAGCGGGGTCTTTGTATTTGTGAAAGTAAATGTGGAATATTAAAAGTCCTCTATTTTATTTATTTGGAGTTTAATATTTTTTCTATTTCATTTGAATATGCAGAATATCCAGGCACAATTTCGAACACTAATTTTAAAAGACCTCATATAATACTGAAGACGAGGCACCAAGAAAGAAAAAAAAAGAATAAATATGAGTTGACATCGTCGTGAAAGAAGATGGTCCTGGTTTTTCTTCGAAATTATTGGATTTTGTGTAATAAGTAAAATTAGTTGGTGTAGGTGGCAATTAGTTAATTTTTTTCAGTTATAGTGCACAGGTCAAATATATATGTGTTTATGAAGAAATTAGTATATCGTATATTTCCTCGTTGCCGCCAAAATTTCACTAATTGAGCTTGGGCAACGAGGCCACCGCTTTACTCAAAACCCTGACATGACTTTGTGTATATTAACTTATTACTGTTAATAAGAATTAATTAATACGGAAGACAAGGCAGCATGGTCTAAAGATGCTATCCGGCCCCGGAAAGGGGCAAATTAACTAACAAATAAAAAATAATAACGAAAAATCCCGAGATATGATATGACAATCAACGCATTAATGCTTTGGAGCGTTTTCTGGAAAATTTTAAATTTGAAATTTAAAATATTTTAAAAATTTAAATAAAAATTCTAAAAACTCTTTCAATAAATTTCTGACTTTATCCGAAATATCATAGTTGCAATAATTTAAGTAAGATTGATACTTTATAAGATACCTTTATAAGTGACGCTAGTTTAAAATTTAAAATACTTATTCTAAAATTTTATATCAAAATTCTAAAAACTCTTTCAATAAAAATCTTTACTTTTTTCCGAAATATTATAATCGTAACAGTTATTACACATTTCCGAATATTTTTCGACAGTTTTAAAAAATTGTCATTACGCCCATACGCTTTTAGGCCGAAATAAATTTATGAAATTTATTTATTCATCTTGTGTATTGATGTTTATAAAATACTAGCGCCCCGCCCCGGCTTCGCACGGGTATAAAAAAATATACATAAAAACCTTCCCTTTTAAACACTTCATCTATTTAAAAAAAATGCATCAAAATCCGTTGCGTAGTTTTGAAAGATTTAAGCATACAAATGGACATAGGGACAGAGAACGCGACTTTGTTTTATACTATGTAATAACATACATTATGTTAGTGATACATTGTATTGTACATTGCAATATACAGTGTAGTGTATTATAATCTGAGATGAATATTTAAATAAAAATAGTAAGAATTTGGTGTTTCTAGGCGGCGGGAATTTCTTCGTATCATAAAAAATCTAATACCAATTTGGAAAGCTTGTACAATCTATAATATGTAGGTATTTTTGTTTGGAATCGAAGAATATGATAGTAGCTGGTAAGATATATGACTTTGAAAACGGGTCGGTGCACATTAGAACATTTCAATATTATATATGGAAGCCACCATGTCGTGCACTTGTAAACAAGTCTCAGGCACTTGCCTCTGATATATCTTGGCGCGGTCAGCTCGGCCCCATAAAACCTTTTCACCCTTCATCGGGCCGGACATTATTGCTGCAATTACTCAAATTAGAATTACACTTTATTCAACATTGAGGGAGTTTCTTAATGCGATGGTGGATGTTACCATCTTTCCTTAATATTTTTTTTTTTTGAAAAAAATAGCACACAAGGAGACGCATTTTACAATGACACGAGACAACCAAGGCCATAGATACCTACATTATACGATAGATTTTACAGGTGCGTCGCTGTCTAGTAGCCGTGTTGCCAGGACTTATTTGCAAGTCTACCGGATACATTACCTTGCGGACCGGAACGTGAAGCTATGTTGGTAGAAATAGGTAAGGCGTTGGATCCCAAACCGGCAGTTTTTTGCAATACGCGTTGCGAAAAAGACGTATGTTACAAAACAAACAAGATGTCCGAGTAGGAACCGTTTTCCTAATTATAAGGCGTGACAATCTTCTTCTTGAGGTATCGGTTTCGATTCCCGGGTCGGAAAAATAGAAAAGGTTTATTTTCAATTTTCTTATTAAGAACATTACGTTGCCCGGGATTGGATACATGCCCGGTTGGTCATAGCCTTGCCACCCATCACATTGTGGGATTAGTGTCTTCGGCTATTCGTGGGTGCCCTGGTTGTACCTCTACCTACCTTTTCGGGGATATCGATGTGATGACACTTTTTTAACGAATATGTTTATGCACTTACTCTGTTTTATTTTATTTTATTTTATTCCTCATATTGGTCCGGGCTCCTTTGTAGAATAGACCATCTGCCTTCCTGTACCAGGCAGCTCGTAAAAAGCGAATATAGGCTCACCGTCACTAACCCCGTGACATCTGACTAGGTGGTAGAGTTTAGCAGCGACTCGCCCGGATTGATACCACCGCCTTACCTATTGCTGCTGCCGAAACGTCATGACGTGTTCCGGTTCGGAGGGTAAGGTAGCCGGTACACTTACTTTTGCTCGAGGCCTAACATCCCGGCCTCAGGTTGGCAACGCACCATTACCACCTTTGGTGTCTCTAGGCGGCGTGAATTTCTTAACATCAGGAAATCTTTCTGCTTGTTTGCCTTCCAATATCATAAAAAAAAATTACAAAATTGAGCAACTAGGTTTGCTTTTACTGCATTTCCAAGGTTATCCATGATTATTTAATACACATCAAACCTGAATATCTGAATGTGAGTTAAAGGAAGTGTTTGCCAGGTTCCGTCAATTTGTTATTACCTTTATAAGTGAGAAATGTAAAACCTGTATAAGTGGCAGCTATTTTTCATGCGTGAACCTCATTAACTGAGATTAATATTTGCCTATATTTTTTTTAGTGACTCTTATTTATTTCAATACAAATGTGGGTCTTCAAATTCAAATGACCGAATGTGCGTCTTTTATCATTTATTCTTATCAAAAAACAAAAAGTGCATAGCGACTTGTTTGTTAAGCTCATTACAATCAGTTTGTAAACAGCAGTTGTGAAGAAAGTTTCTGTACTTACCTATGTCAAAGCAAGCATAATAAAGTATCCTTACATAGAAAAAAATATATAGCAAAACGGGTGTGTTTCAGAAAGTGGGCAACAACCGGTATATTAATAAGTAGAAAACGGTTATTTGATTTATATTATGAAAAATCATATAACCATAGCATTGAATTTAAAAACTTTGTTAAAGTGTATTCAAAATTGTGTAAAAGAGTATGTTCTTTTACTAAGTCTATGTATTTGAAAAACATTATTAAAAGATCCGATAACAAAATCAAGGCCACATGGAATATTATAAATACGGAAACCAGTAAATGTCAAATTATCAATGACGGGTTTGAATTAAATATAGATGGACGTGGTGCTAAACAGGATGTAAAAATTGCGAAAGAGTTTGAAAAATTTTTCACACAAATCCCAATTGAAACAACCAAAACTCTTTGCTCATCTCCTATTATTTCGGAATCAATATTGAAGCAATCTTTAACCGAATGTAACAAATTTTGAATTTACCTTTGTCGATACTAAAGACGTAGTAAAAGCTTTTAAATCACTTCAATCGAAGAAAACGCCAGACTTGTGAGGACATTCTGTTAAAACGGTTGCATCAATAATTTTTGATATTGCACCACATTTGGCCATTATATTTAACTGCTGCATATCAAATGGTGTATTTAATGATCTAATGAAACAAAGCAAGGTAGTGCCTTTATATAAATCGGGTGACACTTCTGACCCTACAAATTTTCGCCCTATTTCAGTTCTGCCTCACTAAGTAAAATATTTGAAAAATTAATACTAAATCAGATGTTAAATCACTTCAATGTGAACAAATTGTTACATAATAAACAGTTTGGATTTACCAAAGGTTGCTCAACCGTTGATGCAGGCGTGGAATTATTAAAAATGTATTTGAAGCCTGGGACAACTTGCATGATGCATTAGGTGTATTCTGTGATCTCTCTAAGGCTTTCGACTGTGTTCATCATGATACTCTGATCAGGAAATTACGCTATTACGGAATTATGAACAAAGCTCTTGATATCATGATCTCATACTTGAACAATAGAGTTCAGAGGGTTAAAATAAATGGTAAAACTTCTTCAGGTTCTGCGGTTACGATTGGCGTACCGCAAGGCTCCATTCTTGGTTCATTTTTGTTTCTTATATATATAAATGAATTACCTTATCATAAAATGGATATCCACGATATTGTATTGTTCGCGGATGACACTTCACTTATATTTAAAGTGAAAAGACAATTAAGTAAGTATGACGAAGTGAACAATGCGATATCCAAAGTTGTACATTGGTTCACAATTAACAATCTTCTTTTAAATGGTAATAAGACGAAATATATATGATTTTCAATACCCAATGTTAGGCTAGTAGATTCTAATGTACAACTAAATGGATCTAAACTGGATCTGGTTGATTCCACTGTCTTTTTAGGCATCACACTTGATAATAAATTACAATGGGGCCCTCATATTGAGAAATTGGCAAATGGGCTTAATTCAGCAGCATTTGCAGTAAAAAAAATAAGAACATTAACAGATGTTGAAACGGCCCGAATAGTGTATTTTAGCTATTTTCATAGTTTAATGTGTTATGGGATACTTCTTTGGGGAAATTCTGCAGACATAAATACTATATTTGTATTACAAAAAAGAGCTATTAGAGCTATTTATAATCTTAATATAAGGGATTCCCTGCTTGAAAAATTCAAAGAAATAAATATTTTAACCTTCAGTTCTCAATACATTTATGAGAATTTAATGTATGTTAAAAAAATCTATGTATGTTTACAAAAAAATGTGATGTTCACAATGTAAATACGAGGGATAAAAATAAACTAGCCGTATACAAAACTCTCTACAAAAGTCTTCATAAAATTAGTAAATCCTTTTTCGGTCAATGTATACGTTTTTACAATAAGCTGCCCATCGGTATTAGAGATCTACCTTTAAATAAGTTTAAAAAATGTATAAAAGTAAAATTATGTCAAAAAGGCTATTATACGGTCTCAGAGTATTTGGAAGATGAACATGCTTGGGGATAGAGATTTCAATCTCCCACTGCAATTTGTAATGTGATTTGTTGTACCTTTTATTTAAGTTTAAATCTGATTGTAATTTGTATTTTTAATCTAGTTTATATTGTAAATATTATTATTGAAAAAGACAAGCCTGCTGAGTTTCTTTCGCCGGATCTTCTCAGTGTGAGGCCGCTATTCGGATCCGGTGGTAGTTTATAAAAATGTCGACGCGCACAAATGCCACTTGTATGGTTCAAGTGAATAAAAATTATTCTGATTCTGATTTTGATTCTAAATGAAAACTTAATGTCTTGCCTTTAGGTGATAAATATGAAATTTTGAATGCGTTTGAATCAGGTAAATTCTGAAAACAAGTACAGAGTTAGTTTGAATTAGCAGAGTCCGCCTATTACAATATTAAAAGTTAAACCTAGTAATTAACCTAGTAATGTATCTTCGCGCCCGTATCCCAGAAGAGATAGGCAGAACACAACCAAAACTAGCCGAAGACACTAAGTCCCACAATGTGATAGGTGGCAAGCTTATCGCCAACCGGACACATGTCCAATCCCAAGCAACATTATTTTATTAGAAAATTGGAAGAACCACATTATTTTTTTGTTGCTCAACCTGGGAATCTAACCCGGGCCCTCATGAAGTCAAGTCCAATACCTGGACCGCTAGACCACAGTGACAATAAATATATAATACCCATAACTACACGTACTTTGTTTCTAATTACGTCATATTTGGCGTAATTTTTGTAGGTCTTTATGAGTGGGACATACCACTTCTGTAACTATCTGAGCTAGAAACTCGGGTTATAGAAAAACCTTTTTAAAATAAGAAGTGATCACGGTAGCTTGAGCTCTCCTTTAGCCAGGTTTCACCTATTTAGAAAAGGTTGCTTCAGCAACCTGACATTCTTAACGGTCCCAATACCTAGAACCTATAATATTTATCAAAAACATGTTTATCAAAATTCAAAGCAGCTTCATAGTTTCTACCAGTGTTGGAAATATACACTGTAAAAACGCTATTTGGAAATGATATGGAAACATACGGAAAAATCGATTCAGCCGTACAAGCCGTATTCAACCAATACTCAAAGGTTCAAGTGTGGCGCGAAGAACAAGGGAAATAGGGATTAATTTTAATATTTCAAGATACCGATTAAGGATGAAACATGTGTTTTATATTTGCAAGTTTAACCTTCCGAAATCAATGATCCATTTTATTGAGTTGTAAGAGCTATGCAGTGAGAGAGCTCCGCAGTCGCGAGGGCGTACTCCTATCAATCATTGAAGCCTTTTTTGAATTTAATAAAATAAAATTTGTATTTTGTCACTGGGTCTCCCTCGCCTTATAGACCAGAGGTGTATTCCAACCTAACATTATTATTCCCTTTTTACGTCACCTCTACATTTCAAAACGATCAAATTTTAATAATTTCTCGATACATTTTTTAAACAGAAAATGCAACCACTCCGTTGGTCGAGGAGTTAGCGTACACGCCTAGCTCCACCGACAAACAACAATGCTCGGGTTCAATTCCCGGCGACGCTATGGCCGGCAAAAATCAAACGCACTTTTCTGATCAGATCAGGTTACAGTTGAAGTCTTATCAGAAATAAAGCACCTAATCAAAAATATTTTTTATTCAAACTAAACCAATAAAATAAGCAATTCGTCTACTTCTGACAATAACATTCCAAACAATGAGCTTACCTAAGCTTGTAATTAAATTAACTTACAAATATATGACATTTACGAATAAACTAATTTAACATTTATGTCTTAATGTCTTAATTATATGTAATATACATTGCAAAAATAAAATCTTGGAAATAGTAACGCATTCAATGTTTCATCTCGAACTCCAAGTTTGAACATATTCAAACTGAAAAGTTTACACTAATTTTAGGATTATAATCCAAAAGTTGAAATGTACTGTTAGTAAATTTATATAGCGAATCATTTTTTTTTTCAAATTTTATATAAATAATTGAGCTTTAGGTATGAATAAGTTCCTATAAATGAAGAGTTTAGATTAAACTTGTATTAGGTACTTACAATGCGGCCCTGTTCCGTATCAAGAGTTAGCGCGACGGTAATGTAGTGCATCTGTCACCGTGCCGCTCCGCTCGCCCCGCCAGTGTGCTCCTCAACTTCTGTGAAGGATCTGACTTCCTAATAATTTTCCTATATATTAGTAAAACTTAGGTTAAGCAACTTTGACCTGTATCAGAAGTTAGCTCCATGATAATGTGTCACGTTTGTCGTCGTGCTACCTTACTCGCCCCAGCAATGCACCTTCAATGAAGTAATCTCAACATTTATAAAGTAAGCTCGTGACGTTACTATAATTCGAACCTCGTAGTGAGACATTATTGACCGCCTCGTTGGCCGAGTGTCTAGTGTACACGCCTAACTACACCGACCAACCGCGAGGCTCGGGTTTGATTCCCGACGGGGGCAGGCATTTGTGTGATGAACATTTAGATGTCTGCATTTCCGTTTCTGGGTGTTTATTAAATTTATTCTGGTATGTATTTAATTATTTCTATGTATTAGACTACCGTGTTATCGTTGACTAACACCCATAACACAAGCATATAATTTGCTTGTTTTGGGGTTAGATTCAATTTGTGTAACTTGTCCAGTAATATTTATTATTTATCATTTATTCTACTTAAAGTGGTAGCACGACCTTAAACCACCATCCAGACAGTTGTAATCACTTTCTAATCACGCCATCCAGAAAGATGACTTTGGTGAAAACTTTGTTTGAAACAAATCGAAATTTGAATTAAATCTACGTTCCTCACAATGTTAATAGCCAATGTTTTAATTCGTGTGAGACCTCTATAATGCAGATGACGTCGTGTAGCCCCACTTGGTCCACCGGTGCTCTTAAACTTTTTTCACGAAATGAAAAATATTCTATTAATTGGTAATTATCGCCTTTGTGGTCTAGTGGTCCAGGTGTTGCACCTGACTGCATGAGGTCCCGGGTTCGAATCCCGGGTGGGGCAACAAAAAGACTATTGGTTTTTCTATTTTTTAATAAATGCTCGGGATTGAATATGTGCCGGTTGGCGATAGGGTTTCCACCTATCACATTGTGGGACTTAATGTCTTCGACTAGTCGTGGGTACTCTGGTTGTGCCTCTGCCTACTTCTTCGTGAAGTAAATGGGCGTGAAGGTATCTTCTACTCTTAAGTATTTACTTACTTACTAGCTGTTTACTCACGACTTACCTTCCTTAGAGTAGAAAGTATTTCGTACAAACTTTCATCCCATATTATAAGTCTTTTAAAGGTTGATTTTTTAAAAAGGTAGACTCTACTTAAACTTGGTTCACTAATTAAATGAATATCAAATTTAATCCAAATCAACAAACAACAATTTCATCCAAACAGATTGACTTTCGCATTTCGTACGGATGCATAGATAATGCGACTCTATCATGTGGAAGATTTGGTGCAATGTAGAGGATTGTACGGCATTTTTTTTGTCAAGACTGTCATTCTGGTGACAGGAACGGGTAAAGCGGTGGAATCCTACCATGTTACTGTATAGCACTTCAACGTGACGTTTGTTTTATCTCAATTGTAACAATAGTAGTTGACGGTTGATTTTGGAGGTGTAAACTGTAATTGATTCACTCATACCGTCTTATTAGTGATAGACTAAAGTACAGTAAAGACATTTTGGTTTTTATTGTACTGTAATACAAACTACAATGTTAACTTAAACCTTGCAAATCGGTAACCTATGTTTAATAGTGTTGGTCCGGGCTCCTTTTCAGAATAGATCATCTGCCTTCCTGCCAGGCAGCTCGTAAAAGGCGAGCATAGGCTCAACGTCACTAGCACCGTGACATCTGACAAGGTGGTAGGGTTTCGCAGCGACTCGCCTGGATTGGTGCCACCGCTTTACTTATTCCTGCCGCCATAACGTCAAGGCGTGTTCCAGTTTGGAGGGTAAGGTAGCCAGTAAATTTACTTTTGCTCGAGGCCTAACATCCCGGCCTTAGGTTGGAAACGCACCATTACCACCTTTGGTGTCTATAGGCGAAGTGGTTTTTTACCATCAGGTAATCCGTCTGCTTGTTTGCCTTCCAGTATCATAAAAAAAAATAGTAAGATGGCTAGCGTAAAATCTAAGACCTACAAGATTAATACAAATTTTGCTCATTATTAATATGTACTCGTATATATACCTATGTATACATGTACATGTATACATGTACATTCCACGATCAGATCGCTCGGATATTATCCGAGAGTGTTGTGAATGTGATATAAGCCAGACAGGTCTGTCAGGATCGTAAGGTTTGGCACTCGATACTCTGTGCCTACCCCGTAATGGACTTGGTGTGAAGATATGGATGTATGTATGTATGTATCAATATGTATCTTTTTCTCTGAAGGCCCTAATTACTACACAAAAAATACAGCCTATAATCAAGTTTCACAATTTTCCAAAGCACATTTAAATAAATGCTGAATCTGTTAAGCGAAAGATAATTTAAAAATTGCATAGCGATCGCCACGCGATCATTCGATGTTATTGTGATCTGCACCTTACCCTTAACGTGGACATTTCGAACTTTCGGTATTGCTCAATCGAAATCTAGATATAAACGAAAAGGTATAGATTAAACAGATTTCTTAAGCGAAATTGGAATTACTTAAAATAGAATATTGAATTTAACAATGGTCGTGTTAAAGTTTCGAATTTCGACTATGGCGAGAGAAAGAGAAATATCTTCCATCACTTTTGTACAAAAAAAAGTTACAGGTACAATTATACAAAATTGCCGTTTGCTTGAATGTCGTATACTTTTCTTTAAATAATGAGAACATTAGACTTCTGTTTCAACAAAAGTCAATCCTTACAATTTTGCGCTACAACATCACCAAGCAGATATGAGTATACAATGCGGATGTGGATGGATGTAGGTACCCGGGGTGACCAAGGCTGACATTCCACGATCAGATCAATCGGATATTATCCGAGGGTGGCGTCAAGAGTCTCCGAAACCGGCATGTTTGTATGAAAAGGGTAATGAATGTGTAGGAAGCAAGACAGGTTTATCAGGATCGTGAGGTCTGGCACTCGATACCCTCTGCCTACCTCGTTAAGGATTTGGCGTGAAGATAAGTATGTATGTATATGTATGTAACATCACCAACAGATGGCGTTGATCTTTTGACATATTTTTATGGCATAAGAGAACAAGCACACGGCTTTCCTGATGGGAAGAGACAACCATGACCTATATACACAATAGATGTTCACTCTCGTCACTTTCTTATAGCCTGAAATTTTGGTCTTGTGTGCCAGTCTACCAGCTTTTTATTTTCAGACCCAAACATTATCTCTATATTCTTAAGTTTTTTATCCCTTTATATTTCTCTCTACATACTCCCTGTACCTACTGTTAATGTCTCATTTTTAAAGTTTAAAACACATTTAGGCAAATGTTTTGGTAAAAAGGCTGCAAATCCCATTTCTTCTTTCTTCATATCTTCCTATATAAGGCATACAAAAAAATGAACACCCATTTCCCTGGTCATCGCACCACGCCTGAAAGGATGGATCGATTTCGATCAGATGAAAAAAATATATTCATAGTAAGCACAAGACGACGGCTGTCGGCTCAGATGGTTTTTGATAATTCAGTGTTCTACAACTACATATTCCTACACGATACATGATTAGTTAAATATATGTTCGGTTTAAGTTGTTAGAATAAGAGTATATGAGATTGACATCTTTACTATTTGAAAAAAATCTTTAAATTAAAATTTCAAAAAACTATCAACATTCATGGCAAAAACAGGACTGCGTCTGTCTTCTCAGATAGTTTTTCATAAAATATAAATGTAGTATAAATCGATATAGACTTCGAGAATGTAATCGAAAACATAGCGTTCATGTTAGGGATACCAAAAAGTTACTTAAAATTACAAAAAAGGGTTATTTTTAAAAATGTTACGTCCGATCCGATGCTGAGCCGAAATAATGATTAATGACCGCAAATAAGCGGGTGCGTGCCGCCAGTCGACACAAAAAGTGGGTGCAACAATGAGGTGCACTGAACTGAGACTTAAGAACTGCATTCAGTGGCAGAATTCATTTACACAGTCGAGGAATATGAGATATTCATCTGAATAAAACTCATCTACCTACGGTGATCGATTTCAATCCTCGGTTTTTGGTGAAACTCTATTATCTATAACTATTTCACTTTTTTAATAGCTAAGAAAGCGAACCTGATTTCCTGAATGAATACAAAAAATAAGTAGTTTTAAAGTTCTACTGTTCTGTTTGATTTTGAGTCATTACCACCAAGACCACTGGTGGTAGAGTGCCGGGTTACGACTTATTCGGTATGGACTCATACCGCCATGATTTGCCTATTCCTGCTGCCATAATATTCTGACATGTTCACGTCCGGAAGGTAGGGTAGTCGGTAAACTTGCACAATAACACCTCGGCCCCAAGACAGCGCCACACCTGAGACATGCATGGTGTCTATAGGCCACGATAACTTCTTACCGTCGGGAGAACCATGTGCTTGTTTGATATCTTTTCACATAAAAATCATATTTCATTACGGATATGCGTTAGTTAGCTGGTTAGAGAAATGCCTCATAATTAACGAAGAAAAAAGTATTTATTGTTCCTATTTTCGAAGAGGTACACAGGGCTAGGTAGCCACTACTAGACAAATATATCAAGTCCCACAATGTGAGCACCTATTTAATCATATAATTTGAACCCGTGACCAAATGTTGTCAACTCCAATATTGTCGATAAACGGAGAAAAATAAATATAATCTCATTAACTTCGCAAAGATGCTAATGCATTGTTGGAAGTATCATCTTACCAGCCCCAGATGCAGCATACTGCATGAAGTTTCTGGAAAGTCACGTCACAAAAAACTCCAACCCCAGAAACAAACCCAACTGATGTCCACAACTAACCCCTGACATTATAAAGTAAGGAATAAATACAAACGATTTTGTTTTATGTGATAATCTTGTAAACTAAGTACATGGCTTTCTTGACGGTACTAAATCGTGACATATAGACCCCATAGGTATACCTATGGTTCATGTAGCCGAGGTGCTAGGCCTAATATGCAAGTTTACTGACTACCCTATCATATGACACTATCATTATGTTAGTGGGAATAGGTAAGGCGTTGGATCCTATAATGTTATTTTACCTTTTTTGTTATTACTTGGCCTATTATTTATTGTTATACCAGCTAGTATTTAAAAAAATGAGTTCTGTAATTCGTTAACTTTTGAAAGAAGAAAAAATTTTCATTTATTCATTTCCCTTACTAGTCTGTGATTCTGGTTTGCTTATTTTTTTTTTTTGCACATGGCTCTCGGAGGTAAGAGACAACCTTGGCCTATAGACATCATAGATGTTTTAGATGAGTCGCTGTCCTGTAGCCGAGTGTTAGGCCTTCGTTCAAAGGCTACCGGCATCCCTACCCTTAAAACTGGAACATGACATTGTCATTATGTCTAACCAATCCTCACCTCTTACGAGCTTCCAAGGAGGCATATGGTCTATTCTACACAGGAAACCTGAACCAACAAGTGAAAAATGATATTGGTGCTTTTACCTCACGTGGGCGAAGACGCGTATCAGTCAACTTTAGTGTTAAGTTTTGACCACTTCGTTGGACGAATGGCTAGCGTACACGCCTAGCTACACTGACCAACTGCGACGCTCGGGTTCGATTCCCGACGAGCGCAGGCATTTGTGTGATGGACATTTAAATGTCTGCGTTACCGCGTCTAGGCGTTTAGTAAATTTAGTAAAAGAATTACTGCGTATTAGAATCGTTGACCCGTAACACAAGCATATATGTAATTTGTTTACTTGGGGTTAGGTAACTTTTCTAGGAATATTTTTTTTTTATATTTAGGTTTATGTCGAATCAGAAATGAAAATCAAATTGGAGTTATAAATTCGCAAACTGTTAGATGTAGTATTAATTTTGTAATCAATTAAGGTGGTAGGTACGTCAGTCGCAGGTACCGGCAGGTGGAAGGCTGGAAGCAAATCTACAGGAAATGCTCTAATTACGAGAACCTTCCGTCCGCGGCCTCAGGAAACATCAGACGGCATTATAAATTGAACAAATGTACCGTTCTCTTTAATCTGAGCTTACTCAGGCCAATGATTGGTTTCCCTACTGAATTCTGATTTTCGAAGTGTTTCTCAATTATTTTGAATAGAGATTATTTTCAATTTTTTCACCCTAACTATAGCCTGTTTTTTAATCTTAAAGACTATATTGACATTAGCAATGTTGTTAGTTTTTTGCAATTCAAAAATAGTGTCGTGCCATTATCGAAAAATGTTAACAAAATCTATTACCGATTTTTATAAGTTACTCTGGAAATACGGAACATGTCTATTTAGAATGAATTAATACCTACAAAACTAATATGCTTCTTAATTGTAGGTCAATAATTACTGTCGTTATTTGTATTATTACAAAACAAAATTGTATTTGTAAATGACTTTATAATATATTAATTTTATTTTTTATTTAGATAATGTCTTGAATACTAAACAGTATCTGATTCGTCATATATATCTAATTAATCTGTTATCTAGTTAATTATTAACATTTTGGTAATAGCTTCGACTTTGTCTGTGACTTTCGTTGAGAAGTTACTTGAAGAAGCCCTTCTCCGAAAAAGGTTTGTATTCAATAAATTTAAAACTAAATTAAAAACTACACTATTTTTGGCAAAAGACAGCGAACAAGCACAAGACTCTCCTAATGGTAAGAGATAGCCGCGGCGTATAGACGCCATAATATATGTTGAAGGTGCGTCAACGAGCGTCGAGGGTATACGTCCAATTGTGCAAGTCTAACGGCTGTTCTGCCCTCCGGACTGGTTACTCATTGTGACTATGGTAGCAGGAATTAATGAAGCGGTGGATGTCTATTCGGACAAGTTGCTGCTCAGCACTCTACCACAAGTGGTTTTGTTGTTAATGACCGTTTTGCCTTTGATGCCAGGAAGCAGCCTGCCGTAAGAGGTGAACAGATAAACGGCAGATAGTCTATTCTACACAGACGATCCGGTTCTTCCGGGTCGCCTTTGTAGAAGGTTAGCATAAATTACAACTCAGAAAATTGCAAAAAACCGACATAGATTTTAATATAATCTCGTCTAATTACAACAAAATTGAGTGTTTTCCTCGACTTCCATTTGATTCTATCAGCAGATGGTTGCAATAGGATCACCTCAAAAGTATGCTCCCTTAAATAAAAAATATTCTTAGAAATGACGTTCTCTTTTTGAAAATCGGTTAAAAGTGGTTAATAAATTTAGGGTTGTAGAATCGAACAAATTTGGGTTTATCATTTTTTAAATCCGACATTAATTTGCGTTTTGAAAAAATCAGTATCATAGGACAGCACTACAAAAAAACACAGGTATCATTATTTGTGTACTTGACATTTACATCTATCAATTCAGTCTCTGAGATTAAAAAACAGGCTATATGCCATCCTATAGGCCTATCTGAAAGTTTGTGTAGTCGAATGAACGTGGCTTAAAGAGGTAAATTAATAGATTGAAGACGAGGTTCGAATTTTCAGTAAGAACAGTGAACTCTTTAGAAGTATAAGTCAAATTTTAAAAACGTTTTTGTATTTAATTGCCCAATTTCATGGATTACAAGAAAGATCAAACACTGTTCAAGTTTCTTTAAAATTAAGCAATGATCTTGATACGTGGAAAAGGTAGAAAATCGTGGCTGAAACCTGAGGAAACTTCTGAAACGGTCATATGGTTTTTATATTCAAAAAACGAGTCACTTTAATTACGGGTTGTAGTATTATCGGTTCAGAAATGTCGAAGAAATCGATTAACATGCATATGAAAAATAAAGACGTCGAATATTTGACATTCTCCTTTTTTTAATTCGGTAAAAATAGTATCGTTTGCCT
>NJDC01001343.1:249441-260642 GCA_002245475.1 Calephelis virginiensis
GGGGTAAAGTCCCACAATGTGATAGGTGGCAAGCCTATCGCCAACCGGCCACATATCCAATCCCGGGCAATATAATTTTTATTAGAAAATTGAAAATATACAATTTCAAAATTTTTTGTTGCCCAACCCAGGATTCAAACCCCGAACCTCAAGAAGTCAAGTCCGACGCCGAACCGCTAGACCACAGAGGCGTTATGTTTTTTTTTTTATTATTTTAAATATTTTTTTACGAATCAGAATCAGAATCAGATACGAAATATATTCATCAGTTTGCAAAACCTTTTCTTTAGAGCCTAAGTGTGTGATCAAATTGAACTGACACGATTTTTCTCCACTTTCATAGAGAATATTTCGTCGTTCTATTAATAAATATGTTAAAACATAAACCCTAACATGTAGTATCATACGTAAGCATCTAAAATATAGTTTTTAGAGTTGATAACCAATATGGCCGCTTTAACAGAACTATGAATCATGGAAAGATGCTTCCATGAATTAAAATACTTGTGACAGCTTAGCGGTCACCAGTCAGCCGTCAAACCACGCATCTGACACTAATGAGGCCAACCCTTTGGGACATATGCTGCCTAATGTGAAGCCAAATTATACCTTATCACTCGACATACGCTATGTTTTTGACATTCCTTTATTTCAACTATTTATTTTGATATACCAAATGCAGTAAGATACATGAAATTATTGATGGACTAGCTGGCCCGGCAAACGTTGTTCTGCTACTTTTTTTTTAATATGATTTTAGTAAAAAAAAATGTGGCGAGGCATCCTTTTCACTAGGGGTTATTTAAAATAGATATTGCTCGATTCTCAGACCTATTCAATATGCTCACAAAATTTCACGAGAATCGGTCAAGCCGTTTCGGAGAAGTACGGGAACGAACATTGTGACACGCGAATTTTACTTATAAGAAGACGTAACTTTGCAGAAATCTATATTAAAATAGAAATGAAGTTATTTAATATGCCATTTCCCGCCAAAAGATGTATAAAACTTCTACTACTTATATAAGTAGAGGTATTGACAACATTACCTTCTTGCCTCAGGAGTACACTAGAAATGTAAAGCAGATGGTACACTTAGACTCATGGACCAGCCATAAAATTGTATTAATAGCGTCTAAGATTCTATATATGTAATACAAGAACACGGTTCTTTTGACAAAAAAACCAACCAATGTCTATTGGGCATCATGTATGTTTTAGGTGTGATGCTGTATATGGCCAGGGTGTTAGGCCTTAGTAT
This sequence comes from Calephelis virginiensis, assembly GCA_002245475.1. Taxonomy (NCBI): domain Eukaryota; kingdom Metazoa; phylum Arthropoda; class Insecta; order Lepidoptera; family Riodinidae; genus Calephelis; species Calephelis virginiensis. The sequence continues at coordinate 250,703 of NJDC01001343.1, forward strand.
CATAGTCAATGTTTCTTTCAAATCACCTCTGTACTCTGACGGTCGGACTTGACTTCTTGAAGTCCTGTGTTCCATCCCCGGGTCGGGGAAATAATTAAAATATTAGAAATGTGTATTTTCAATTTTCTAAAATAATAACATTGCCTGGGATTGGTTATGTGTCCAGTTGGCGATAGGCTTACCACCTACCACATTGTGGGACTTAGTGTCTTCGGCTAGTCGAGGGTGTCCTGGTTGTGCCTCTGCCTACTCCTTCGGGAATATTTTTTTCTACTTTTTATTAAATTTACTTTTAAGATACCTGCCGCTTTCGGAGGAAGTTGCAGATTATGCTTGACTACCGGCTTAAGGCACTCGGTGACCAACATCTGTGCGTATCGAGTGACCGCGGATCCCCGAAGAATGTACCGTCATCCTCTCACCTGCCCATAAACTCATCCAGAAGAAGACCTACTCTTTATGTACCAGTACTTTGGCGACAGCTGCATGAGGTCATAATTATCAGCCAATATTAATAAACAATCCTAATCCAAAACTTGCTGTCCAAGATTGATATTTTGTTATCGCTTGCCAATAACATATCTGTGGACAGAATAAATATGGCAATTAGATATAGTTTAGGCCGGCGGATACTATCTAAATTACTTGAAATCCAACTTTAGAGATACATTTTTAATATTGGCCGTAAGCCAACTGGGTCTCCGATCAATTAATGTTACCTTTTACGATAGGCAAATAATACAGTAGCCATATTTGACGCCCGGCACTACAAGGACAAATAAGGGCCCTATGCTAGTCTACCCTATCGTCGGAACCGAAACAAGACAGTACCAAATACGCACTATGTCGACAGTAATAGGTAAAGTACTGAATTCCTACTTAGGCAATGCATAATACTCCACTACCAGTAATAGCCTCTTTAGGCGACAAATGCCTTGTAAACCAACTAGAAAGCTGCCTGCATGTTTACTTTAATTATTAAATTGGAAAAGGCACGGCTAGGATGCAAAGGTAGAGAAAATCTTGTTTATTCTTTGTGCCAATATATGGTTGTCATCTAGATAATCTGTTGACATCAGAAAAAGAATTTGACAAAAGTAAAAAATAGCATGTATACTTTATCAGCATTTTTCTCAATTCATTTTTTCCCGTGTCAGTCCGGGCTCCTTCGCAGAATAGACTATCTGCCTTACGGTCAAGCAGCTTAAAAAGGCGAGCATAGGCTTGACATCCTACTAAGTGGTAGAGTTTCGCAGCGACTCGCCCGGATTGGTACCACTGCGTTACCTATTCCTGCCACCATAACGTTCATTGCTTGCCGTTGACGTGTTCCGGTTTGGAGTGTAAGGTAGCCGGTAAGCTTACTTTTGCTTGAGGTCTAGCATCCCAGCCTCAGGTTGGCAACGCACCATTATCACCTTTGGTGTCTCTAGGCGGCGTGAATTTCTTACCATCACGAAATCCGTCTGCTTGTTTGCCTTTCAATATCATAAAAAAGGTTTGGGCGTAAGAATAGGTCTAGATTAATTTGCATCAAGTTACACGATTTAACAAAATCAGCTCTAAATTCAAAATGTAATCATGTGTGGTCATATAAAGTTATGTCAGGGTCTTGAGTGAATTGGTGCCTCCTTACTTAAGTTCTTTAAGATTTGGCGGCTACGAAAAAATACAAGATACACTAAATTATTCATGAATATTTCAATTGTGGATTTTGCCGTACAAAATACTACCAAACTTGACTAATAATTTTGCTATACACACGAAATTCAATCATTTAAAAAAAGCGACCATACTCTCAATAGCGTCAAAATTTTCGACAATTTTTTTTTTTATGATAATGGAAGGCAATCAAACAGACTTATTTCCTGATGGTGAAAAATTCACGCCGCCTAGATACACCAAAGGTGGTAATGGTGCGTTGCGAACCTGAGGCCGGGATGTTGGACTTCCAGCAAAAGTAAGTTTACCGGTTACCTTACCCTCCAAACCGGAACATGTACAAGGCAAGCATTGGACGTTATGATGGCAGGAACATGTAAGGCGGTGGCACCAAACCGGGCAAACTCTACCACCTAGTCAGATGTCACGGTGCTAGTGACGGTAACCCTATGCCCACCTTTTACCAGCTGCCTGATAGAAAGGCAGATGGTCTATTCTGAAAAAGAGCCCGGATCAACACAGAGAAAAACTATTTGCTTGATGTTTTTTCTATGAAATCTTAAAGTGAACAAGCAAGCGAATTTTATGATGATCAGAAATGCACGTCGCATATACGAGTATGTACTAAAAGTGCAAATGGTAAATAACCAAATAGAGGTTGGAGTCGCTCTTTAGTTATGTGTGTGTGTTTCGCTCTTTAGTTATGTCTTTAGCTCTTTAGTTAGCACAAGGCTCTCCTGATGTTATAGGTCTCACTCACAATCCTGTTCCGGGATGTCCAGCCTATTGTACAAGATTTCCGGTTACTTTACCCTCCGACCTGAAAATAACAGAATCATTATAGGGACAGATAAGGCGGCGGACCCCTAATCGGGTAAGCTGCTGCAACCGGCTGTCTGCAAAAGCTGCACCAGTGGAGGTATAAAAGGTGTAACCAAATAGACGCCGGAGTGTTTCGCTCTGTTGCTGAACCTGACGTCAAGGAGCTATCACACCACAAAGGAAAATACAAAGAGTGATAAGCATTGCTTTTATGGTAATGTTTTTGTGTGGCAAGGAAATCGAATTAATTTAAGCTACTAAATTTTAATTTCAAATAGACCATAAAAAAGCACCGGTGTCGCGTCTATAATACTGAAATCTACTACTGGATCAGAACATCGGAACACTTATTTGCACATTGTGGTCTCCCTTTCCAGACTCCTTTTTGCTATCATCCCATGTGAAGGAAACCTGGAACCAACCTTAAAATAAGTAATATGTAAAGTAACAAGTACATATTTTGTATGAAATATTTAGCTTGACTTTTAAAAAGATGGATAAGTATAAATCCTAATGGACGAAACGAGGCTGGAATAGCTGATGCCAGCCGTCCGCTTGGCAGAATACTTAAATAAGTTTTAACCTCATTTACTTTTTAATTCATTTTAAAACCTTTTGCATTTCAGCGACAAAAATGTACTTACAGTTTACAAAGCATTCATTCCAGTTTTACTTATTTATAAATCTTAGTTTAATTCCATTTATCATTATAATTTAGTTACATTGCGAGGAAATGAGATGATAAAAAAAAGAAAAGGAAGCGATAACGTGGAAAATGCTGCTGACGGACAAAGTTAATGGAAAAACACCCAGGCATCGCTGACAGTGGTTTTCAGAGTATTGGAAGAAGCCCAATACCCTGAAAACCGCTGTCAGCGACGCCTTCCATATCGCCGAAGATAGGGGAAGCTAGTCCAGGAGAAAGTGATTTAACGAGGTCACGACCCTCAGTGTTAAAGACAAACGACACTAGGATGAGGAAAATTCCATCCATCCGTTTTTTTCATCGTATTCGTATGTGTTCATCAAACGAATAAAATTAAATGAAATTTATTTATTTTGCGGAATATGTATGTTAGGAATGTGTTAAAACAATATTTAAAAATATCGATATATTCTACCACATCATGGTGTGCAAATATCTTGATACTAATACGTGATGTTAAAACTTTGGACCCCTTTTTACGAAAATTACTCTGACGGAGGAGAAGTGCAGAATGTTAATATTTTTCAATAATACCTAATGCTTGTAAAGTATATTAAATCAATTAATAAAACATTACCCACACTACCATGCATTTGACACACACAAACAAATATATTGATGTTGACGATAAAAGATCGTAGATGCCGCACTATAAAGTATGGAAACAAAGTAGTTGGTCTTTAGAAATGAAGATGGCCTTCTTATCAACGAGATATTAAAATTTTGATATTAATATTAAAATGGGCGACCACTAGTTTAATTTATTTATTCAAATGAATTATTTTAATATTTAAATCAAAGCACTGATTTCTGTTTATTACCAGCTTCATTATATACAAAAACAATTTTAAAGATAAATTAATTTAAGTGTTATCTACCGTACACTACCACCGTTTTAAACCAGCCAGAAGAAGAAACATCAAAACAAACTCCCCACAACCAGGCCTATATTTCTTGTACTGTCACCGTTTCCAAACTAAGCCTGTCAAGAGAAGAAACGACGAAACAAACTCCTTGTCAACCATGATTTCTTTAATTAAATTAAGTTTATAAATGTTAAACATGTTTTGTTTATTTATAATTGTCAGCAAGAAAATATTTTAAACTAACAAAAATTAAATCTCTAATATCAACCTTCTTTCGAAATATATTGAATGTGAGTGAATATCCGGTTTTAGGGGAATCGTCGATGATCGGTGGTGTTAGGCGTTTAGACGCTTAGGCGTTTCTTTGAAAGGAAGTGTTTAGAATAATTATTTGGATTAATACTCACATCTCTACTGTTGAGTTCCACAAACAGACTTCGTGTCAGAACTTAAAATTGGAGTAATTTAACCATCAGATTAACGCATGAAGGTAATTTACAGTGCAAATTCCATAGTATTTCATCAGTGCCCCATACCGAATCAATTACCAGAGGCAGGGCTTACAAAACTTTTTCTTAAGTTTTGCTGGGACTTTTAACAAAAAAGGTTAGTGATTCCTGAAAGATGGCAACGCAACAGTGAGACTTCTAGTTTTACTATTCGTGGCAGCTAAGACTACTTTCCATCAGCTAATCTGCTTGGTTGTTTGTCTCCTTTTCCATAAATAATTTATAATAGTAAAAGCTGCTCAAGGTCAGTTTAATACGAGACGTTGACAAACAAATTTAAAAAAAATCAATAAAAAAATGTTTTGGTTTAAGGATAGTGCCATTGATTTACACCAATTGGTAAATCCATATTTCCATACCAATATTACAATTAATGCGAAAGAAGTCTCTCAGTTTATCTCCTTCGTTTGCCTACGTCTTTCCTTTTTCACTCAAGTTCAAGACACTTTTAAAAAGAGTTTTAAAATATAAGCTACTCTTTTGCAAAGAAAAAACAAACGTTTCGATTCTTAGCAATGAGGAATGAAAATTTGTATGAAATCCTAGTAACCCAGCGAGGTTAGGGGTAAACTAGTATAATTGTAACATTCTGAATGATTCACAACTTAAAATCACATAGAAGAGGTGATAAAGATTATTAATGTGGCACTGAAAAAAAACTGAACTGTATTTTTATTTCAAAAACGACAAATTTTCGGTAACGAATTTAATTTTGTCTATAATAAAGAAACTTTTTTGTATTGAGCCCAATATTTGTAAAGTTAATTTCAGTTTGGCAACCACTAGCATAATTTACTTCTTACTAGTCGACCAGGCGATCCGATTCCAATTTTCCCGGTTTTTCTTTTCATGAGAACTTCTTCCTGACAATAAAGAAAAAAGAAATATTAGCAAAATTGGTGTATCTGTTCTGGCGTTGACCATGCGAAATGGATATTTATTTTTTTTATATACATACCTATAAGAATGAAGTCAAGTAATCGAATAAGCGTAGGGACCGACTGCAAACAAAAGTGACTGTTTATAATAAATAAGCCGAACTCTTACTGAATTCTAATTTGTTTTAATGATTTTTGGCCCTATGATTAGCGTTAGCCAAAAATGATTTTGTTTTTATTTTGGCTATTAAATTCTACTTCAGTTAATAAAACCTGGTTTGATTACTTACAGGTAACAAAATAACAAAAATGTTGTTGTTTTAATGTGGCAGTAAAATATCGTCGTGTACGAATGTGTTTCTGTTATAATGCCTAGAATGTATGTACATGTTACATCATAATAAATTCTACAAGTTCTCAGTTGTACAATTGCTTTTCATTGTTTAACTATTTGACGTAAGTAGATGACAAAATATCGCTGCTCGGATATCACGTCTTCCGAATAGGTCAACCTGATGTCCACTAATTGAAATTTATTATGACTAAAACCGTAATGTGTGTATGTAATCTTGAAGTACTTTTTATGTGTATGATATTGGAAGGCAAACACGCTGACGGATTTTCTGATAGTTAGAAATTCACTCAGCCTAGAGACTCCATAGGTAATGGTGCGTGTCCAACCTGAGGCCGGGATGTTAGGCCTCGAACAAAAATAAGTACTTCCGAACTGACACACGTCAACGACAAGCACGTTATGTCAGGAAAAAGTAAGGCGGTGGTAATAATCTGGACGAGTCGCTGCAAAACTCTACCAAATAGTCAGATGTGATAGTGCTAGTAACGGTAAGCCTACGCTCGCCCTTTACAAGCTGCCTGGCAGAAAGGCAGATTGTCTATTCTGCAAAGAAGCCTGGACCAATACGGAAAACCATAATTAAATGAAGTAAATATTTATTATATTTACAGCTAACATCCAGGCCTAAGGTTGGCAACGCACCGTTTCCACCTTTGGTGTCTCTAGACGACGTGAGTTTCTTAGCATCAGGAAATTCGTACGCTTATTTGCCTTCCAATATCATTAAAAAAAATACCTGTACCAGGTTATGACCGCAACTTCAGCTGACACTATTTAGCCGTGAAGTTGTTTTACAAAATTTCGTCCCCTAGAGGTATAACCCTTTTGACCCTAAATGGATAACTACGTCAATATAAACTCGTTTAGTGGTTATGGTTTTCTCGGCAAAGTCAATGCAAAAGTCTGTCGTAGTAAAATATTATACTTACTTAGAAGAAAGCAACACACTCGGAATTCTTAATGATAAGATATACACATCGCTTAGTCAAACATGGTAATAGTGCGTTGCCAACCTTTAGCTGGGATCCTGAGCCTATTGTGTAGGTTAGTTAACCGAATACCTGCTACACTCTTACATGACAATATCTACTACTCAGAAAATGTATTTTTGTCTATGTTGCTGCGTGCTTCTTTGTTGAATAGACCATCTGCCTTCCTGTACCAGGCAGCTCGCAAAAGGCGAGCTTAGGCTTACCGTCACTAACAGACAGACATCTGACTAGGTGGTAGTTTCGCAGCGACTCGCCCGGATTGGTACCACCGCCTTATCTATTCCTGCTGTCTTACCATTTACTTGTTCCGGTTAGGAGGATAAGGTAGCCGGTAAACTTATCTTTGCTCAAGGACTAACATCCCGGCCACAGGTTGGCAGCGCACAATCACCAGCTTTGTTGTTTCTAGGCGGCGTGAATTTCTTACTATCAGGAAATCCATCTGCTTGTTTGCCTTCCAATGTCATAAAAAAAAAGTTGTGTAGACTATTTTCAGCTTTACGACGAATGTGTTAAAACAACTACTACAATTGATAGATACATTAAATGGTATTCCTACAACTGACCACCTAGAAATGCTGTGATGCCACCATGGAAAAATTGTGTCTGTGTGTGCATGTGTGTGTGGAGCAACATTACTCCTAAACAAGTAATCCAATTTCGATGCTAGTTTTTTAAAACTCTATATGATCGAGATGGTTCTTAGCTACACTACGATTGGGTTTTAGTGGAAGTTATTAAACATTTTTTTTTATTTCATGGCTATTATCTTCATAAACTCAGTGAGTGTCGCGATACGAAGAATAGTCAGTGAACTTACGTATCTAAGAAGTTTCACATCCCAGTCTTAAAACGGCAAAATTATTATCTTGGGTTCTATATGCGCCATGTACCTATTTCTTAGCATCACGAAAAAAAAACCACCAGCCAGTTTGATTTCTTGAAATAAAAAGAACTGTAAAGCGCTTAATTCAAAACATTTTGAAAAAGTTCACTCAGTCGAAGTTAAAAAACAAGGAAAAAGACGTCTTAAATCGTCGAAGGGTGTAATTAAGAGGGCCACCTACCGCAGCGACCTAGAGGCCTTGACCGAGAGCCCTAATGAGTTCACTCGGCTGCCATAGCCGAACCCGATATTGTCTTTACGTATAGACGTGATAAAAAAATAAAAGTTATTTTTTATTTCACTAATCCATACAATAAGGTCTTATACAAATGGTGAAGAACTGGCTGGTTTTTGTGATAGTTAGATAAAGCTGCCCATTGCCGCCATAATGACATAGTATGTTCCGGTCTGGGGGTTAGGGTAGTCTGTGTACACAATAGGCCTAAAGGACAGCAAGGTATGATATTTATTGTATCTAAAATCATAACTGTCTTTTAACATCAGGAGAGTCGTGTACTTGTCCGATGTCTATACCTTAAAAAGTTATAATTATTAAAAATATTTATCTGATATAGAAAATATTATTTTTCATTTTTGATAAATGTCACCAAAGCCTAAAATAAAGTATTTTATTTTTGTTTCATGATATTTTAAATCATGAGTTAAAAAATGAGATAAAATAAAGCGATAGGTATAGTGACGAAATCATTGGTTAAAACGCGAAGCGACGCCATATTGTTTCATTGCATTTCTCATGCAATGTCCCGTATTCTAAACAAATAAAACAAAAACAGCAAAATACCGACGAGCCGCTTACTAAACTTTTTTACTTTATTTCAGCGTGACTGGTGCACATTCAAACACAAAAGGTGCTATGTCTCTACCAACGATCAACTTAAACCCAGTCTACGTAAAAGGCTTAACTTTCTCGAAAAAGGTTTGCTTTAAAGACATTTTGTTTTTCAACATAAAAGCACAAACACAAACGCTCCGCCTACACTTGATTTAAAATTAGAACTCTTGCGTGACAAACGCTGGTATCTTAAAATTAAATGCTAAAAAGTTAAACTTTATACTTAGGTGATAGAGCACAATATTCCACGATAGTTTATCTTCCATAAGGAGGGTTGCCCCGTAAACGCCATTGGCCCAATGGCATGATGTGAAACAAACGAATATGATGAGCAAGAACGAGACGGCAACAACCTTTGCGTATAACTCTACTGGTTTTAGTTGAAAAGAGTATTTAATTTTTCAACATCGGACATATTTACTAAATATTTTTAATTGCGATTTCTTAAATCTAATCGCCAAATATTATATATAAATTTAAATATTTCTCATTAAAATAGTTTAAATAAAATGTGAAAAAATATAGAGTATAACAGTGTGTGAAACAGAGATGGAAAATTTATTTTGATGTCATGACTCATAGGAGCTCTACATTAAGCGCCAACTAAAGCAGCCTTAGATCTATGTCTTAACACAAAGATATAAAGACTATATTTGTTTAACATTAAAAAGCTGCTTGTGTCGTTTATAGATTTGTATAATCTATGGAAATGGGCATGGCGGCAATCGAGCAGTGACGATTCGTTTAGTAGACAGTTGACAGTCGCCTCGCCACGCTGACATAGCGATAGAACCACAGATAATAAGTATCTATTGATGTTATTTTTGCTGACTCTCCCTATGTTTTGCAGCCTTTAAGACAGTGTTAAGTTTATGAAACAAACAAATTATAGTTGTGTGTGTGAAGTGATGTGAAGTTATAATGACAGTGATCTGAATTGACAGTTCGTTTGTATTCGACATATGTGTGTTACGTGAGTTCCCGATTTGCTTATGGTTAGTAATTAATATAGATATTATCACATAATAACCAATAAGTAAGTGTAATATTTGCAGGTCCTGTACCCGTATGACAATTGACTTGATGACATTTCTTTGCTGTACTAAAATGTATGCAGTTGTTATCAATGAATAGAATGATTTGCTGAACAACAACGGTAGTTAACATTTTTTTTTAATAATTATTTCATCTATTTTTAATCAATCTGAACGTCAGGAATTTGTCTAGCTGCTCACTGATTATGAAAACTGAGCAATGGGGTTTACTTAATGAATTATTTGAAACAGTTTCCTATCATTTTAAATAAAAAAATAGAACTTTTTATTCGTCTTCTTATTCCAAATAACAATTTGAATACTCACTTACTTATTATTTGAATACATTACAAACCTCATGTCATAAGAAATAAATT
>NJDC01001343.1:261118-286560 GCA_002245475.1 Calephelis virginiensis
AATTATTTGAAACAGTTTCCTATCATTTTAAATAAAAAAATAGAACTTTTTATCCGTCTTCTTATTCCAAATAACAATTTGAATACTCACTTACTTATTATTTGAATACATTACAAACCTCATGTCATAAGAAATAAATATTTTTTTTCTCTATTTCTTTAGGTAAAACACTGTGGTAGAGCTAAATATTTTTTTTGTTTGTAGGTTTGGTATCTATTTAAGTATTTCTATGTATTAGAATCGTTAACTTACACCCAAAACACAAGTATATAATTTGCTTACTTTAGGGTTAGATTCAATTTGTGTAACTTGTCCAGAGATATTTATTTATTAATTAGCATGATATTGACAAGATTTAACTCGTAAATAGCCTATGTTAAAAAGAAGAATACAGGATCTGTACCAAAATCACAACAATTTACTTTTTATTTATTTTCTATTAAAAATGTAATGCAATAAAAAAATACCTAATACGAATAAGGACACTGCTATCCTGGTGGTAAGAGATAACTATCTATGTGTTGAATTTTTATAGGTAGGTATATTGTCACTAAACTGTGAAACAGTTTTCTTCGTGCGCATGTAATCACAATATATACATACTATTTATAACAACCTATACATATAGCTTTAAATAATAGAGTGTAAACAACATAGTAATTATCACTGCCGCTCAAATTACCAATTACAATGATAAAGAAACAATAACCAGTACAATCAATGTTTATGTATTTTAATTTACAGCCGTATATTTTAAAAACGTAAAATGAAATATGTGTTAAGCATTTTTTTTTTGTTAGGCAACTTATAATACTAAATTAATGATCCCTCATTCAAAATTGATTTTGTAGATGTAAAAAGCAGGGATGTGATGGTTTTAAAAAAATTCGGCGCTAATTCATAAAAAGTATTAGCACTTTATAAATTAGTTATGATCATTTTATGGTGTGGAATAAGTATATCTCTCAAAATCAAAGATAAATAAAAAAAATATCCCTGGACAGGTCACACCAATTGAATCTAGCCCCAAAGTAAGCAAATTATATGCTTCTGTTATGGGTGTTACTCAACGATTCTAATACATAGAAATAATTAAGTAGATACCAGAATAAATTTAATTAACGACCAGACCCGGAAATGAAGACATCTAAATGTTCATCACACAAATGCCTGCTCCCGTCAGGAATCGAACTCGAGCCTCGCGGTTGGTTGATGTAGTTAGGCGTATACGCTAGCCACTCGACCAACGAGGCGGTCAAAGAGACTCTACTATGATCAGATAACTCTACTATTTGAGATGGATACAACAACTAACACACTTTTTGCCTCTATAACCTGTCATAAAAAGAGCAAATTTTGGATTTTCTATTAACACCAAAGATAGAAAATAAAAAAGTTTTGTTTTTGTAAAATAATAGAGCTTTATAGTTGGAACATATTAATCATTAAAGACAAATATATTTCATCGAATGAATAAGTATAAATTTTAAAATAAATTCTCCAAATATAGAGTGAATCAAAAGATCTCAATATTAAATACCATTTTTATGTCCCCAGAATTCTGTTGTCATTATATTTCCAGATTTTTAAGAAAAAGAAATATCTCTTTGGTTTTGCAAAAACACAAAAAATCTAAATACCCACTTATTTAATAGCAGCACACCTGATAAACTTTGTTTTATCGTAGATATCTATAGTAATAATAATATTTCCTTCGTTGTTCACATAACATTATAACAAAACATTTACATGAAGAAATTGCAGTACAATAGGAGAGCTCATTATTATTTATTTGTATTTTATTTATTTAAGACTCCTTTGTCAGCGATAAATAGCTTAAGATACACTCATTTCGTTTTCTTAAACTATTTAAAAAAAAAACATTATCAAAGTACCTACTTAAGAATTTGCAGATTCTTTATTTTACTATGCATCTATTAGGTGGTATATCTATATATTTTTAAAGAAGGTTTGATTTAAATTTATAATTCCAAATCACTGTGTTACTGAGAAAATTAAAAGGTTAATATTCCCATATCCCCGAAGAGGTAGGCAGAGATACAACCAAGGTACCCACGACTAGCCGAAGACACTAAGTCCCACAATGTGATAGATGGCAAGCCTATCGCCAACCGGCCACATTTCCAATCCCGACCAACATTTTTTTTATTAGAAAATTGGAAAACTCCAATTTTCTTTGTGTTGGCCGACCCGGGATTCGAACCCGAGATCTCATGCAGTCAAGTCCAACACCCGAACCGCTAGACCACAGAGGCGATATTTATTTTTTTAATAATCAAAATATGTCTTTTCGTTTTATTTAGTCAAGAATAATTTTAGTAAAATAATTAAAGAAATAGTCCATTCTTTCTTATAACCTAAGCAAAAAAATTATTGTTTGTTAGCTTGTACTTAAAACAAAAAAAATACATAGAAAATATTTTGAACTAAAATTCTATTATTAAAAAAAAATCAAGTACATACGTATGAAACTTCAGTTTAAGCGAAAATTTTAAAACTACTTAAATTATACTTTTTTTCTTACGTAAAAACCAATTGAATAAATTAAAGTATAATTTTGTAAATTAATTATATAAATACAACACTACTTAAACGAACAGGTCATCATTTATTTTAAAATCCGCTTGTATCCCGCTTGTTCAGGTACAATCCCACGACTAGCCACAATTGACGGGTTGCAAATCTAACGCCAACAGGATATTTATTTAATACTAATAAACCTGACGTTGTCTTTTTATTACGCAATTGAAAAAACACAATTTTTGTTCTGGACCTGAGAAGCGAACCCGAGACCTTACAACTCAAATCCAACCGGACCCCTAGAGTCTAGACCACAGAGACGAATATCTATTTTAAAAAAACCGAAAAAAGCTAATTTATTATCATCGTTTAACATTTAAATGTAACTCGTTACACTTTTTTAAAATAAGTAAAGATTAATTTAAATCTTACTGCAGATTCAGTAATCTGGCAAAATGTGGCATTCATAAATTCAAAAAATAACCCTTTATCAAGAATGTGGGTAGGTAGTAAATGAAGTTTATCGGACAATATATTTTTATGACGAGTAAAAATTTGTAACCAGTTAGAACAAACGTTTAAAGAAGTCAAAGATTACTGTTATCTTGTAAAGAATAGTTTTACGACCTAAACCCATTTCGTTTTACTGCCTTACGTAATCATTGATAGGTTTAAAATAAGTTTCTTAAGCCCAATGAGTAAGTAGAGGATAAACTTATCTGAGTCTGATTATGGTTTGACATCATTACTGCCTATAGATAGCCGAATTCCTGAATACGCTCGTAGCCTTAGTTGGATATTTCAAGAAATATTAGAGATTTATCAGCCCTCATATGCCGAGCAAAAACTGTAATGAAAACTTTTGATTTCTAACGCCTCCGTTTGAGTTCCCAATAATTATATTTAACTACATTAAATTCAAATAATGGTCATGTTGAAAGTATAGCAGATGAAATATTGCTAAAACAAAATATACACAATAGACAATATGTAGGGACCCGGGGAAACTTAGTTTTCCACGATTAAATCACAGATTTTATCCGAGGGTATTGTCTAGAGTTTCTAAAATCAACATGGTTATTCGGAAAGAGAATGTGTAGCAAGCTAAGCAGGTCTGCATGAATCGTGGCTTGATACTGGCACTTGATACCCTCTGACTGCCTACAAGGTAACTGGTCTAAGGATACGTAGGTATGTAGGTACATGTGTGTGTGTGTGTGTGTGTGTGTGTGTGTGTGTGTATGTGTGTGTGTGTGTGTATGTCACCAAACCATACACATAACTATTGTCGAACCATAACATCATATCGTCAATACCAACCTTCAGGTTGTCCTCTCATTGTCACCACTCATGTTGTGTACAGTCCATGTGTATTTTTTAAAACCTGATCATATCATCTTTTGAAATTTTTAGTTACGTGATTTATAAATATCAATGTGTAAAAGAAAGAAATAAAACCTCCACATTTTATTGTTTTTACATTTTACGATCGTGTCACTTTAGATCTTTCACATTTTATGGTTATATGATTACGTCACATTTGCATTCGACCATTCAACATTATCATGGACTACCATTTTGTACTGTTAGTATTTTTTTTAGTAGTATTAATATTTTTTTTGTCCCAACTATAATCTGAAAATTCCGACATTTTAAAATTTTGTCGAGACTCTTCAGTCTTACAACTCTACTCTTGCATTTCTGGCAACAATATTCTTGGTTCCCGTAATTTAAATAAGTAGTTGTCATTTAATGACCTTTGCATTTTCTGATTCATTTTACAGATTTTCAATTTGTCATTTTAGAAAATGTAATGTACTATTACGTCTTTATTGCACAATAGTTTTTAATCCGAATAAGGAATTATTTCACCCCCGGCAGGTAAATCTTTGTAGCATGTAGGTACTATTTATGGAATGACTAATGTGTTGTCAACCTCGCGGTTTTTACATGTAGGTACTAACATAACGGAACATAACGGAACGAAACGGATGTGCCTATTTTAAAAGGAATTTTTGTTCGAAAGCTAACGTGATTATTACAGGTAGGTTTCAGCTGGTTGTAGATTTTTTTTGAATTTTGGTACTATTGGATGCTCTGTTCAATAATGTTACTGAAATTTGCATAAAATGCGCTAACTACTTTTATTATTCTTTATTTGGTTAAAATTGTAATTATTTAGTTAAGTGCGACTCTACCTAGTTAAATAAGCGTTTTTAAAGTTTTCAAATTATTAAAATAACAATGTAAGAAAGTACCTATTTTGCTGATTAATCCAGTTATTACTTTCTTGTACATTAACATAAGAAAATAGTAATGTGATGTGTCTGTACAAAGAAAATATTTTTGACACATAAAGGCTAGATCAAAAATACTGAGAACATTTTACCATTAGCCCAAAACATTTATTTTACTTCTTGACTTTTTGTTTGTTAATCTTGATGTTTGTGACCTCATCGTGGCAAAACTATGGATTTTACACTTTTTTTTCAATTGAGGAGGATCTAAATCTCTAGTCTTGTTTAGGTCTAGTCTAGAAGAGAAGATTAAAAGCCATGTTGCCCTGTATTGGATAGCAAAGTAGGAAAGTACCTTCATCTAATTGTGGGTGACCCTGGTTGTACCTCTGACTATCTGTTTAGGGATACAAGCGTGAAGATACTTGTCTACTTATATATAATATAATCAATAATATACATATCCTTTATAAATTATTATCTATATTACTTACTTTCATCTTTAAACTGTTCAATAAATTAGTTGAATTCGTTTATTTTCGCTTACCATAACCTATCAATGCCATACCACAAATCAATAAAGAAATAAGTTTAAAGTATGCTAAAAATTCATGACATAATTATTGTTTTTTTTTTTGACAATAAAAAAACGCTTAACACGTCACATGTTTCAGCAAATTTCAGCAAATTTCAAGAAGAAAGTCGATTAAACCTATCCAAGGTATAACACCTTAACCGTTTAAATACAAATGAAATTTCAACTCTTCTATACATTTATGAATATTTAAATGATCGGTGTTCTATGTATTAATATTCGAGCGGCTGATGCAACGGTCCCGCCTTCCGTCGCTGGGCGTAACAACCTCGAACACGCCCATCCGTACATGCCTTATAATGTATACGGACATGTACCACTATCTGCATCTCGATGTGTTTATCTAGAATAGAACACTATAGGTATCTTCTTAAGCCTTGTACAAATCAATATATGCTGCCTAAAACGAGCAATGTATGTGAATCGATTGTTTATTTCTAGAAAAACAGGCATTGTGAATGTCATACTACATTTATTTTTTGTCAAGCTGTTAGGTTTAGGTATCAAACACATTATGCCAAATATCTCGCAACTAAACTCAGCAGCTCGCAATTGATATTTGCGACCCAATAGTACCATCTATTGTGTTCAGGTAGCGGTTGCCACCGATAGTAAGTAACTATCGGTGGAATCTCTTGCTTGTTAATTTTGTTTTAACATAAAAATACAACAATGGTGGCGATTCTGCTGTTCACAAACTAAACTTATTTTAGATGCATGCTATATTTATCAAATTAAACAATAACAAAAGAGATGAAACGTTTTAGACAAGTCAGATTAGTCCGAACATGTCAAATTGTGATGCTTTTAATCAACGTTTTCCGAGTGATCGATTAAACGTCTGTAGAAATGGCATGTACGGTCTTATTTGACACTCACTAAAAGCGTTTTGTCTCTTTACGTTACTTTCGTTGAAAGAAGACGGCGATAATTTAAAATTAGTTTAGTGAGTGCGTAACAAAATCACCACCAATACCTAATATGTACGTAAAACTATGTGTAAAAAATGAAAAAAGGCTGCTCAATTTCTTCTTTAATTTAATTCCAGAACTACAAACCAAGTTCTTTGGTAGTTGTCCAAAATAGATACTTTACTAGTTACTGGTAAAGATTTCAGAATTTATAAGTTTTATTTAGTTGTTACTGACATATAAAAATCTCAAAAATAAAAAATAATAAAACTTTTAACATTAGGGTTTAATTCTCTAATTTTTGTAGTATAGGTATGTTGGGGCTAACAAATATTTAAACACAAAAAAACCACTTCCAAGAGTAAATAATACCTACTGACGTACACTACCACCTTATCGATAAATATAGACTACAGCACTCCAAGGTTTAGTGACAATATAATATGAAAAGTATTTTCAAGCCCATATCCCCGAAGCAGTAGGCAGAGACAGAGTAGAAAAGATCCAAACCTCTTTTGCCGATAACCCTAACCGTCTTATAATATGTAATAATGACTAGCTGAACCGGCGAACTTCGCTCACTTGGTGCTCGATAGTTCGGCGTAACAGGAGGAGTTGGCTTTAAGATATGTATGTATAGTAAGATGAACTGTACGTAAACATGTTTTTCCAAACTTTAAATTTCAAGTTGTAAGGTCAATTTCTACTGTGTCCATACTTTATGAACTACAAAACTGAACATACAGACTATGCGTTAATGGCTTTTAGTCCAATCTACAATTTGACTTTTAGACAAAAATATAAAAATGATCAAAATTTGTTATGCTGGTCCTTGTTAGTATCTTGAGTCTATTTGTTTAAAATGTAATAGGTACTTACTTCAAAGTCTAAGTTGACATTGTCTTTATTGCAAAAAATAATTAAAAAAACTACATCGTCGCAGCGGTCTAGCGGTCCAGGTGTTGGACTTGACTTCATAAGGTCCCGAGTTCAATTCCCGGATCGGGTAGCAAAAACAAAATGTGTTTTTTTGGTGCCCAGTTCAAGATAGGCTTGCCACCTACCACATTGTGGGACTTAGTGTCTTCGGCTAGTCGTGGGTGCCTTAATTGTGTCTACCTCTTCGGGATACACGTGTAAAGTTTTCTTGAGTGTAATTATGGTATACTTTTTTGAAAACACGTGGATTTAGATAAACGTAATTAAAACACAGACCACACTCACGTCTGTACCCCGAAGGCTCAGGTAGAGGTGTAACCGGGTCACCCACGATTGGCCGTACTAAGCCCCACTGATAGGTGGCAAACTTATCGCCAATCGCCATTCAATCGGGCAACGTTGTTTTATTAAAAAGAAAAGATTACTTGACCCGAGAATCGAACCCGGTACCTCATTTGAACAACGCGATCACCACACCACTAGTCCACAGTGGCGATACAATTAAAAAACACGAATAAAAATCGGACCAACACCCCCGACCCTCGGCGATCCATCACGAATCTGGCTCGTGATTCTCCCCAGACGCTCACGACTTAAATCATGACCCTTGACTTCCGCTCTGCAACCTACGTTTTGTCACATATTTGTTACACTTATTCAATTTTCACTGTTTTATTGTCTTTTTATATATTTGTTTTAAAGAAAAAAAATCGCCCTAACAGCATTTGAAGCTTAAGCCGACGAATGCTGTAACCATTTGAGAAACTGAGGGTTCCAATCCTGTGCCGATTTTTTTTTAATTTTTTTTATTTATGTGATTTACATTTACATTTTTAAAAGTCCATCCTAAAATAGTCCTAAAAATGGCTAATTGGAATGCAAAGAGTAAAGTGACTGTCATAAAGGAATGTGTTTTGAAAGATACACCAATATTTTTAAATGGCTTCGAAAAAAGCGGCAAAACGACTTTACACAAAAATAAAAAAATAAGAGAAACGCGATGAATTTCATGAGTTTGAAAGATCCTACTTCCGAAATGGTAAAATTTTTTTTCCTAAATAAAAAAAATCCGGTAAAGACCTCAACGAAAACTTTCAACGAAAGTGGTTTCAAAAGAGATACAATCAGTTGCATTAACAGCAAAATCTTTAATAACTTTAGTCTATGTACATTTTGAAATTTGTTCTAGTTAAAAGTGTTGTACTAGCTTCCAGTCGCTTCCTTACACGCGTACCAATTATTTATTTTTATAAATTGTGGCCTATGTTGTATTATGATATTAAATCAATTATGTTCCTGTAAATTTTTATTTTCATTCAGTACTTTGTGCGGAAAGGAGTAATAAGCATCCATCCACTCTTATATTGGACCACTCACTCAGGATATTGCTTTGAAGTTTCACATAAATATTTATTACTGTCCATATATATATATATAAATTAATCCCCATTTCCCGTGGTCATCGCATGACGCCTGAACCGTTTGACTAATTTTACTGATTCTTTTTCTGTCGGTTATAGATTTTTATGAAGATAAACACCGGAAAATTTGCAAGGAAAATAGGAAAATTCTTAATTTATTTTTCTATACAAACTGTTAGTGGCTGTTAATGTCAAGCAATACGAAGTTCACCGGGTCGGCTAGTTATAAATATCCATCCTAACAAACTTTTGCATTCATATTATTAGTAAGATTGAATAAAATAATTAATCAAGATCGTTATGTCTGACACTCGATACTCTCTGCCTACCCCGTCAGGGACTTGGCGTGAAGATGTGTATGTATGTAATTATAATAGTCCTGAAGATATTATTTATAAGTGAACGGTAGGCTAACATCCTATTAAATTTATGTGAAACAAAACAAGTTTGAAAAAGTTATACATTATTTAGTTGTAGACGTTCTTGTGATAGATCAAATGTTTGCTTAAAGAAAGACTAGCTTAATAATTAATTGGGCTGTTTTGTTATTTTTCACTGATATAAATGGTTGTAATTTAGCATGTAACAGTTAGGCTCTTGCGTGTGCGTATCAAAACTTGGAAGACTAATAGTGACATTACTCATCGTGAAATATTAAAATGTATGTTTTACATTGTAAAATGTATATTTTTTGGGATTTGAATGGCAAACAAATAAGAGGGTCATCTGGTGTTGAGAAGCACGACGCTTATTGGCACCAAAAGCGTTAATGGTGCGTTGCTAATCTGAGGGTAGGCAGAGTTACAACCAAGACACCTACTATAAGTCGTAGATACTATTTGATCACACTATGTGATAGATGGCAAATAATTCACCAGTTGGTCATTTACCCAATCTCGAACAACGCTGTTTTCATCCAAAAATTGAAATAATTGTCTAGTGATAGTTAAAAGTGTATTTTATAGTTTAGGATGTGGTTTTCCATACAACTGAAACCCCTCTTCCACCTCCTTATACTGGCTTTAAGCAAAATAGCTAGTTGATTACATCCGTATCCCATCCTAAAGCGTGTTTTATTCCTCAAAACTTACTACCCCAATGCCAGGCAGCCTTTTGACTGGACACAGCCATCGTTCTGGATGGATGTGGTACTTCAAGTTCAAGTACAGCCGGTTTCCGAAACGCCAATCTATTTTAATCTACGAAACACGAGTTTGGTTTAGAAATTTAAACCGAACTCATACTTAACAGGTGTTTGTTTCGGTTCGGCCTAGAAATGTAAACTGAATTCATGTTTAACAGCTGTTCGGTTCGGCATTAGAGGTCTAAACTGAACTCATGTTAAACAGCTGTTATAAAGGTCGAAATCGTATATTAAAGTTGATATGGTTTCGGAAACTGGCCGAATACTCTCACATACAACTTATACATTCGCATGCTTATCGAGTAAGTCCCAAGTAGCAGTAGAAACATGAAATGCAATTTATTATTTACATAGGTTTTTGTCATTCTGAAGAGATAGATTAGAAAGTTAATTGTAATGCAAACATACAAGCCCCAACGACGTGCAAGGTAATTTCTAATGGAGTTTCCACACCTAGAGATCTACACAAGTTTTTATCAGATAAATCTTTTGCAATTTAATAGCAAGAAAGTTACTATCTACCCGGCGACTTCGTTCCTCCCTTTCAGTTCGTATATTAGTAGTAGTTCGTATCCTAGTTCCCTCGCAGTTTTTCCCTTTTTTTTAAACCTTCCCTGGACCAAAACAAATAACTGAAAACCAAAATTAGCCAAATCGGTGCAGCCATTCTCGAGTTTTAGCGAGACTAACGAACACCAATTAATTTTTGTATATATATAGATATCCTCCACCTTTTTTGACCGTCTTGTTGGTCGAGAGACTAGCGTACACGCCTCACTACACTGACCAACCGCAAGGCTCAGGTTCGATTCCCGACGGAGGCAGGCATGTGTGTGATGAACATTTAGATGTCTCCATTTTCCTTTCTGGGTGCTTATTAAATTTATTGTGGTATATGTTTAAGTATTTATATGTATTGGATTCATTAATTTAACCCATAATAATATTACATGTTTTTTTTTTTACTTTAGGGTTAAATTCATTTTGTGGAACTTGTCCAGGAATATTTGTTTTACATTTCAAATTTTTTGTTTATACTTTATTGATCAATAGCAATAGATAAAAGAAATTGACCGATATAATATGACCGAGGAGTGAAAAAGTTTTTGACCTATCATCAATTATTTATCTTCTATATAAAATCAAATGCTGTTCGTATATATGCTTAAACTCTAGAACAGCTGAACTGATTTGGCTAATTTTGGTTTAAAATTATTGGTGGAAGTACAGGAAAGATTTAAAAGATAAATAAGGTAAACTAGGAAAAGCAAAATTTTAAGTTTTTTCATACAAACAAAACGGGTGGAACGACTTCTGCGGGAGTAGCTAGTGAAAACTAAAATCTAAATTAATGCCCACTTAAAACCTACTAAAGTGCTGAACTGCCAGTGTTAAAATATGTATAAATATGTACGTTTACATGTTCAGTTTATGTGTCAAAACGGCTGAATCGATTAAGATTTTACCATAGGAACAGATTATATCTTGTAAAAAATAATATGCAACTTTTTAAACCCAATTTCTTGATACTTCTGAACTTATAGTTTTTTATTCTTGCCTGTTTATAGAGATGGTCAATCTTGAACAAGTTAACTGAAATATAGATGACCTTTCATTCCATTCATATCCCCGTATTGGTCCGGGTCCGTGGAGTGGAATAGACTACCTGTCTTCCTTCTAGGCAGCTCGTAAGAGGCGAAAGTGAGACGTGAAATAGTAGTGCCGTAAGTAGCCCGCGTAGGGTTCCACTGCTTTACCTATCCCTACCGC
The DNA here is from genome assembly GCA_002245475.1 of Calephelis virginiensis. Taxonomy (NCBI): domain Eukaryota; kingdom Metazoa; phylum Arthropoda; class Insecta; order Lepidoptera; family Riodinidae; genus Calephelis; species Calephelis virginiensis. Next base: position 272,677 of record NJDC01001343.1, read on the forward strand.
CATAATGACTCTGTCATACTTCGGTCTGGAGGGTAGGATAGCACAATTGGCCTAACATTTCGACCACAAGATAACGACGCCTCTATAACATCTATGGTATTAAGCCTCGATTGTCTTACCATCAGGAGAACCATATGCTTGTCCGCTGACCTCTCATATGAAAAAGCTAAATTTCATTAAAACTGGTGAAGCCCTGGACGCAACGCTACACTACTCTATCATAGTACACACTATTCCGTCAGAGAATATCATAGGTAGTCCATTGTTATGAGCACTTACAAACACCTAATTGTACGATTACGTTTATTATGCTTCATTGTCATCATATCGCGTGGGTGCCATAGACATTGATAGACTAGACCATTATTCTATCAGCCACATTGTTGGCCACATTCCGTGCTATTTAACTGTAATGGTCCTGTCCACGAATGTACATTAATATGGAATAGAAATGTAGAAACGCGTGAAAAGCAAAACGTATGAGAAAATTCTTCACAATCGACTAGTCATTCGATTCATTTTAAATCTTGGAATAATTTTAGTGGAGCAAAGACCAAAGAATCGAAAACCCAAGGAAAATGAATCTTTATAAAACCTTTTCTACCATAAGTAACCTTAAATAGGTATTAAATATAATTTAATAGTAAAAAAATTGGGTGCGTGTATATAAGCGCGTGGGAATTTATATGTGAGTATGGTATTATTAAAAGATCTATAACGAAACATATAAACACGCACTTGCATGAAACTTGTAGTTCCATGAAACATGTTTGTAAAGCAGGCAACTTCATGATGTTACTCACAGACTAGTAAGAGAACTATACGTTCAGACCACCATCTGGGGAACATTGGCGTTCAACCGTATGCTAGAATTGAACTCGACATCTTACATTTGTATTTCTTTTTTTAATTGCAAGTAAGCTGAAGAAGCTGAGAAGTTATCTATACAGCCAAGTTTTAAAATGAAAAAAGCAGGCAGTCTATTCCACGTTATTAATAATTTCAATGTGACTTTTATAATAAAAAAAATCAACGATTTTATTCACATTTTATTTATTTTCTGTCAAAGACATTTCAATAATGCAATACATAATTGTAAATGTAACATGATGTTTAGCACAACGCTGCTGCTACCGAGTTGCTCTGCACGCCCAAGTTTTCCATGACCTGAAAATAATATTAAATTAACGAACGCTCTTTGAGAAAGTCAAGATTGAGACATTGGAGGACTTAATATCTTCCGTTGAGTTTCACCATCGAGTATTGCGTGAAAATTAAAAGATTTGTGTGTGCACGTCACATTGATATTTAGCACCTTGTAATTCTGAAGACATTTCTTATCACCTACTACATTTTCGTAGAACCAGTTAAAACGGTATTATCACCTAATGCATTTCAAACCTGGGTCTTAACAACAAAAGAGCGTAGTAATTGCTTGCGGTCAGTAACGCGTCTGTGGGATCTCTTGCACGACTAACTGAAAATCTAAGTCTCACAATGTAAGAGATGGCAAGCCTATCGGCAACCGGGCACATGTTCAGACCCGGGCAACTTTGCTTTTATTTTTGAAATTGAACACATTTGTACACATATTGATATAGTCGAATCTTACCCCAGACCACTAGACCACAGAGGCGACAGAGTACGAGTGCAAGTTTCAAGTACGTCCTATGCACAACAATTACACACAACTTATACATACCAATTTATCATTTAAGTATCAACAATTTTATTGAAGCGGTAGTGAACGGGCAGGGCATACGAATGATCAATGTCATGTTTTCTTGAAGTGAAGTAGCCGCCTCATCATCTAAAAACATATTAGTCTTTTAACTAAATAACAATAATAAATCTGTTAGCAACATTTGCTAACTCCACACTCCACACTCATGTGTGTGTGTGTGTGTGTGTGTGTGTGTGTGTGTGTGTCCACACATAAAAATACGGGAACACTAACTCCCACGGGAAGGGAAGGATAGCTGTGTAGAAATAAAGTTAAGTATTTTTGTTAATGCCCATGCTTACTTGTGTACATGTAATAGTTATACTATCTACAGTAGTCGTTTTTAAATGTAATTACCTGTTTATTGTGGTTCAACGGTAGAAGTCTGATGCCCAGAACAAATTTTCAGATTTTTACCAAACTATTGCACAAGGTTATAAAGCACAATTTTTATGTGGCGGGTAATAAAATAATACTTAACAAAACGAGAACATTATGCTTTCGTAGATTTAAAGAGGCGAATTAAATCAACGCAACAATTTTTCTCAAACAAAACTGATTTAAATAATTTGAAAATTTAACAATTTTCATTTTGACTTTTGCGTCAATCAAAATTTAACAAATCTTGACATTCAGATGAACTCTTTGGTTTTTTTATTTGTACTTTTTGGTTTACAATGACAGCTGACGTCGCGTACGTCGCGTAGCATTGTCACCTATACGATTGATTTTTTTTAATTTACATTACATGGCGTGATGTTACTTTTGTGTGACAGATGAGCGCGCATTTAAAAATTTCATTCATTTTTTCATAACGCGCCTAAAGAAGTATATCTTCAAAAACTGGGAGAATCATTTTTTTTCATATTTTTATTCAGACAGTATGTAAAACATATTTCAAAAAGTTTCATGTACATGTATATTATGAGGATTTTTGTTTTAAACTTAGTATGTTGTGATATTAAAAAAGTGCCGGTGCATATATAGAACGTGATAAGCGATGGCTCTAAGCGCCATTTAACAATAAACATTAAAACCGTCGAAAATAATTTTTAAACAAAACGAAATTCTGATGTACCCTTTTGGAACGGAGCAATGTTGCTAAATCCCTTTTTGGAAATATTGTAATTAAAAGTTGTTGTTATTTATTCAATTAATATTATAAATGCGAAAATTTGTATGTTTGTTTGTTTGTTACTTCTTTAAGCAAAAACGGATGAAACGATTTTCATGAAATTTGTCACAGACCTAGAGGATAACTTGGATTAACACATAGGGTAGATTTTATCACAAAAAAAATGTTCCTGTGGGACTATTAACCACGCGAGCAACGCCCCGGGCAACAGCTAGTTTGACACAATGCCTAAATACAACTTATTCAAATTCAAAAAATTTTCCCTGTAATGGTCCGGGCTCCTTTGCAGAATAGACCATCTGCCTTTCTTGCCAGGCAGCTCGTAAAAGGCGAGCATAGGCTTATCATCACTAACACCGTGACATCTGATTAGGTGGTAGAGTTTCGCAGCGACTCGCCTGGATTGGTACCACCGCCTTACCTATTCCTGCCGCCAGAACGTCATGACGTATTCCGGTTCGGAGGGTAAGGTAGCCGGTAAACTTACTTTTGCTCGAGGCCTAACATCCGGACCTCAGGTTGGCAACGCACCATTACCATCTTTGGCGTCTCTAGGCGGCGAGAATTTCTTACCATCAGGAAATCCGTCTGCTTGTTTGCCTTCCTATAACATAAAAAAAAGTAAAAACACTAACTAAAGGACGCTGAAAGAATATATCGCTCTATCCTGAAGAAATGCGAAAGGCTAGGGTTGACATTATTGCCACACTTTGAATATCACTTTGCTGGAAGGTTACAAAAATAATATGGAGGAGAGATCTCACAGTAATAATACTGTACATATTCATCAAGCACACCATACAACTACATATTCTATGCTACATAAGAAGTTCATCCATAATAGCTTGATTCAACATCTGGTCATGGTTTTGCCTTACCATAGGAAGGCCTTGTCTGCTGGGTTTGTAGAAAGCTAAGAAACTGTTACTATAATCTTTGTTCCGTTCGTACTGTCGTAATCAAAAGTTCTTATGAATTTCCCAAGTGAACTGTGAAGGCTCTCAGACTAGATGGGAGAGTACTACAGTAGCTCACTCGAAGCAGTGTAATCGTCTTTCATATTTCTAACACTTGAAGCTTATCGTTTCCTGGTAGAAAGGTAGGGTTTTTGATAAACTAAAGGCTGTAACCTCAATATCCAGCGGTTGGCAATGCGTCATCAATATTTCATGTGTCAAACAAATAAATGAAACAAAAAAAGCCTGGGGCCCTACCATGAACGCTTAAAGCAGTATTATTTCCATCTTGCTAAATGTCCGCCTTTATAAGCAACTTTATCTATGGTATACGACGTACACTTTACGTAACAAGGTTGTCTTTCTCCGATAACAATTAGTATTATTGAAATGATACTGTTTTAAGAGCTTATGGTAACCCCCCTGGTCTATGTACTGTATGATTGCTACTATTTTTTACCTTTATACAGTCAGTGCTTACATTTCTAAGGGATAAGCTTGTACTTGTACTATGAATACCTCATCCTCGGGATCAAAGCCAAAGCATCTACTATGGTAAATATTTCTTTCCACTAAGAACGCCTTTCACACGTTAGTCAAATTAGCCACCGTAGAGAATCAAACCTGGGCCAAGCGGTTGGTCGGAAATTACGAATTGTGTAACAATGTTATGACAGGCTATAATTGCTGAAATAATTATATATTTACATAAATGGACGTACATCTGAAACTCGTCTGACGTGTTATTATATACTTACTTCAAGTATATGCAATGTTGGACGGCCGGACGCACGCAATTCTATTCCCCGAAGAGGAAATCGTTACGACCGGCAAATTGGGGCTTAACCACTACTTTGTACGCCCGCTCCCGACACGCAGACATACTTTACTCTGAATTTCAAACCCAAACCTTCTAATTTTTTGTTTATTTTTTTGGCAAACATGGCAAAAGAGCATGTGGTTCATCTGATGGATAGCAACCTTCATCGCCTATGAACAACTGTAACACCAGAGGTCTCACAGTTGCGTGACCATCTTTTTAAATCTGAATAAGCCCTTCTCATGTAGATGTTAATCATCGATATACATGCCTATCCTTGTCGGGATTCGAACCTGAACCTCGTGGCTGCTGAAGCTGAGCTAAAATAAATGTAAAAGAAAAATAATGCTAGACAATTAAATATAAGTACAACCATTTTCCAGCGGTTGTTTATAGAAAATAGATGGTCATTGATTATTAAGAATGGATTAATAATAAATAAATAAATATCCCTGGACATGTTACACAAATTGAATCTAACCCCAAAGAAAGCAAATTATACTCGTATGCTTGTGTTATGGATGTGAGCTAACGATTGTAATACATAGAAATACTTAAATAGCTACGAGGATAAATTTAATTAACACCCAGACCCGGAAATGCAGACATCTAAATGTTCATCACACAAATGCCTGCCCCCGTCGGGAATCGAACCCGAGCCTCGCGGTTGTTCGGTGTAATTAGGCGTGTATGCTAGCCACTCGAACAACGAGGCTGTCAAGTACGCATAATACGCTAATATATACAGAAATTACATTTATGTTAATGCAGACAATACAAATTCCGATGGTAAAAATATTTCACAATATCAAATGAATTCAGAAATTAATTATTAAAGAGACATAAATTCATAAAAAGAACAAAATGAAATAAAAACTGAAAGAGTGTTAATAAATGTAAGTAGTAAAAGACCTCACAGACAATAAAAATGCTTTACTGGATTATATATACGATAATAGACGTATTTTGTTTCAAAACTAATTCAATCAGAAAATTTTGATAGAACCCATTTCAGATTATTTGAGTGACACGTCGTATTACCAAAATAGCACCATAAACAAATTCATAAGTAGGCAATGTTCTCTATTTTATGCGTTTTTAAAGGGGCTCCCCTCGAGATCTCCGGAAAGTGAAACGTGGCGTAAAACCCGCACCCCACGAAACAAGAGGGAAAGGATGCCTTGACAAAATTTAAATTATCGCGACTGTTACTGAAATCTGACGAATATATCATGCTATGATTGCGTTGGATCTTCCTGGCTTTATTATCAACAATGTTTACATAAATCTTCTTGGCATTTCCCAAATTGCAGATAATGATGGGTGAAGAATTTTAGTGCGTAAAGTCTAAGCTTTTTAGAGAATAGTAGCTGATTCGGCAGACGTTGTTGTGTTTCTTTTAATGAAATTTTATTAAACTTATCACTTACAATAACATAAAATAATAAATAAATAGCCAATTCTCAGACCTTATGAATATGAATATAAATTTGTTGAAAATCGGTAAAGCCGTTTCGGAAGAGTACGGTAACTAACATTGTGACACGAGATTTTTATATATAAGATATACCCCTTTACCAATAAAACTTACGCGACCAGTCACACACCAGATCAACTCTGGTGTGTGACTTAATTTTTTGTTACCAAAAATAAAGTTTCACACCAGATCAACAGGCGCGTAAGTTTTATTAGTAAGGGGGATAAGATGCTCAAAAATGACTGTCAGGAATAATAGTAGGGTCATTACAGTAATGAAAAGTCTTATTGATCGTGAGTAGACCGCTGTCTTTTCGAGAACTATCAAACACTCTTACAACCCAAAAAAGACCTAAAGTAAAATTAAAGACACTAATCACATAGTTTAAAAAAAAGTCGCTCACCGTTGCGTGCTCCTATGTATGCTTAGATCTTCGAAACTACGCAACGGATCTTGATGCGGTTTCTTAGTAAATAGTATAATTAGATATGTATAATAAAATATAAATTTGTCCACCCATACGGAAGTGGGACGGGCTGCTACTTGATCTATATCTGAAAAAAAAACGATGGGTTGCACTCATTTGCATTTTTGATATTTTGGAATGGTTAATTTGCTTTAATTATCAGTATGAAAGTACTATCATTTAAGTGGTAGAGTACAATATTAATTTATTGCGCTATCGTACACAAACATGACAACACGAACATTCGTGCAAGCGCCCTGCGCCGTCTCAACGAAACAGCAGGCGCAGGAATACATTTTGACCGCGCTGTAGAAAGAGAGGAGGATACTTCCTCCTCCATGCCGCACCGGCTGTTTACTCTCCATCCGTCTGACGAATTTTCGATAAGGTCACGTGTCCTGACGCGAGTTTAGAATTTTTTACCCATTCCAAAAAAAGTGGGAAATGCCGCTAAAGAAGTTTTCGCTTTAAAATTATATGAAACAGTACAATATATTTACAATAATTTATGTAATGATACATTATATATTATAAGAGATTGGCATGAGGAGCAATTAATCCCAAGCAGTCTTATCTGCTAAATATTCAGCAATGTTATAATAACCCTTTTGATTTAATTTACATTTAACACATTTCTTAAATTTATTAATTGGAATTATTATTATTTATTATTGGAATTAAGTTGTACGTTGGTATCTACTTGCCTCACATTTGGCATTGAAAATTTAATACAATTAGTTTTTTTTTCATTCAAAAAAAGATTATTTACATTGAACCAGTGTACATTTTTTGAAATCGCATTGTTCGTTTCGTCATACTTACCCAGTTGTCTTTTCACTTTAAATATAAGTGAAGTGTCATCCGGGAACAATACAATTTCGTGTTTGTCTCTTACGTAGTAAGGTAAGTCATTAATATATACAAGGAACAAAAATGGACCAAGAATAGAGTCCTGGGGGACACCCATCGTAACAGCAGCACCAGTCGATTTTTTACCATTTATATCAACCTTCTGAATTCTTCCATTCAAATATGAAATCAGAAGATCGAGTGCCTTATTTCTAATTCCATAATGGTGCAGTTTCCTGATCAACGTATCGTGGCTTACGCAATCGAATGCATATTGATATATGCCTTTTCTTTACTTGTCGCCAGTGCTTGTGCCTACCGTTGAGTGTTTGGGTTTGAGGAATAGGGTAATAGGGTAGTCAGTAATCACATTTACATGTTCTAAGATGCCAGATCGTAGTCGTATAAAAATATCTTAAAATTATCTATTATATTATCTATTATATTATATAGTAGCAGCAGCATTTTTAGTTTATATATATATATATTCGAAATGAACATAACAAAAATATAAAAAAGATTTAGAACAGCTAATTATATTGTATAAGCGACTTGTTTAAATTGTAGCGGCTATCTCTGTATTGTTCCCTTTCCTACACTATAAATAGAGACGGTTAAAGTTCGATAGCACGGTCAGAAAAAAATATTGGTATAAGACATAATAAATTAAAAACAAGATATAGACGATGGAAAAATATTAAAAACCTACTTATAAAATGTATGAGTTCATTGTAAATTCCGAATGAATTGATTAATACTGAATAGGATGGCGACAGATCTAAAAACCTATTTTATATAATTTATCATTGGAAATACCCATTCGTACAAAAAAGGATAATCTCACAACCGGTACACTTGACCTTCGAAACCCTGACGCTTACTCAACATAAGCTGGCATTCTTGACACTGATTGCTACCGATATTACGCAATGAATTCACTTACGTCTACAGTAATGATTAAAAATATACATTATTAGTTAAACCTATCTTAAGTTGTTTATTTTTTAAACTGCAATATACTTTTTTGCAATTACTTATTAATCAAAGCAAAATTACAGATCAGCAATGACTATTCATTACTTGGCAGATGTCTTGCGGATATAGGTACAATATATTAATCTCAAGATAAGCATATTACTTAAAGGATTTAACTAAAGCAAATCAAAAATCTGAATGATTAATATGTATTAACCTGATGTTTTATGTCCTTTGTTAATATTAGACCATCTTTCAAGAAAACAATATCAATGGAAATTGTATTTAATAAATTTATAGTTATTTATTTGCTCTTTTACTTTAAGTTGTAAATTGTGTATTTCATTGATCAATGAAGATATTTAAATATTATTTCAAAATTAATGTTATTCATGTAATATTATAAAAATGCACATATTTTGCATGCATGCATAAATTCTTACCATCTGTAAAATCAATCAAATAAGACCAAACCTTTAAAATCATGGCTCTGGCAAATTTGATCAGGTCCAAGTTTACAATTATTACATATCACATATACGAATTGTTATAAAACATAGAGCAACGCAACAATAGAACAGAAACAATGATAAGTATCATATACCTTTATGTAACACAAAATCGCTTGACCAGAAAAAACTACCAGACTAAGCAAAGTCAGACCCTGGTTTTTATTATAGAGGTACATTATATGACAGCACATTTTACTTATCTATATAAATTATCCTAGATAGTCATAGTGACCAAAGCACTAATACGATGCTGGCTGACAATGTTTTACACTAAACAGGAAAGACTAAAAACTTTTTTTGTGTGTGATTGTTATACTTGAATATGGAAAGACGCAAGCATAGAGGTAAGCTAAAAAAGGTAGAGATGAATTTTGTGATGAAGGCATGACTGCAAGGAATCAGCAGAGCTAATGCGCACAATAATGGATCGAAGAAAGAAACAGACTGCACGGATTACAGATAATAAAACAAGGTCAAGAGAAAGATTATAACGTTTGTTATACGATTACTCGCCTAATAACGAATGGATTTTGATGGTTCTTTTATTGACAGGTACCTCATGATATGGAGGTGGTCACAGATACATTTGGGCAAGATCCGACAAGTGGCTTTAAGTTAAACATTACAAATTCTCGATGATGTGGATATTAAATCGGAGTCAATTTTTTTTAATTTGACTGCGATGTAATAATTTTTGTCTTATTTATTAAATGGTGTCGTGTATAGATAAAGGTTCTCCTGTATTATGTTTAGTTTCACTGTGATCAGTTTTACTGCCCTGAAATTATTCTTGACTATTATGTATCAAATATTGTAGTACATGTATAGTTTAGTACATGTATTATTTTTTTCCGTTTCACTGCTTTCAGTTTTACTGCGCTGAAATTATTCTTTGTCCTGTTTATCAGATACTAGCAGTTTCACGCAACATCGCCTTCGTAACTTGGCTTCTACTGCACTGATTTTGATAAAACAAAGCCTATGTCACTTATGAATATTGTAGCATTCTAAAGGTGAAAGAATTTTTGAAATCGGTCCATTAGTTTCGGAGCCTATTCGCTTCAAACAAACAAAAAATCAAACATTTCCTTTTTATAATATTAGTATGGATTGTCGTCTAGATAAACTTTCTCCGTTATTTTGTAAGTTGTAAAAATCGCAAGATTAACATCACATTAGCCACTCAAATAAGTATCTATAAGAACAAAAAACTTATACAGGGTGCCACAGTAGACCTTTAGGAAGACAGAGCGTGGTAGTCGTATGCACTCGAAAAGAAATAAAAAGAAAATATATTTATTTTGCGGAATATGCGTGTTGAAGTTATCACATAATTATTTAAGTTTTCCAAGATATTCTACCACATTATGTTGTGCAAATATTTTAATATTTAGAAAGAGTAATTCAGACTTTTTTAAGTAAACGCTTGTAATTTCAAAAAAGTGTGTATGCAATGGAATTCTATCAAGTGTAGATATACAACAACAATAACAAGTATAGATGCTAAAAAAAATATTAATTATATACATAATGTTTTAATGTTAATACAAAAAAAATAGTTTTATATTTATTACAATTTGAATTATGAATCACAAATAATTTAAAAATGTAAATAAGTTTAACCCTTTCCACCGTAAACAGCCACCGTCTCCAAACCTAGCCAGTCAAGAGAAGAAACGTGTAGCTTATATGTAAAAATTAGTATATGTTTTTTTTGTAGTTACATTAGGCGTAAAAAAAAACTTGTAAAGCCTATGGCATATGATTTACTAGGCTTACTTTACGGTGCTATTAGTAGAAGTAAAGTAATATTTTTTTAATTTTGTAGGATAGCAAAAAAAATTTTTTTGCAGGTAGATGTTTTTTTTACATAAGCTACACAGTGTATATGACCACCACACTCTGGCTTCCTAAGAGTCTACTGTGGCGCCCTGTATAGCTGTTTTAGTACTTTATACATATAACCAAAAACTAACGAAAAAGCTAGTTACTAATATTTTTTCAAACCCGTCGACCGGAATAAGCTTAGTGTTATTTATTCATAGATACAACACATTTTAATATGAAAAACCGCGACCCTTACAAAGGAAATTACATTTCATTGTCCATTCACATACGGAAAACGTCCAAAGAATTTTAATTCAAAACCGAGCAAGCACACACATTAAAATAGGTTTAACCACCAGCCGTTCCACATTGGAAAAATAAAGTAAAACAAAAAGGCGCGATCTCGCCATACCTCCCGGACGCGCCGCAAATTCCAGTGGAAAAAATCGTATTTCGTACGTGGTTTGAATTTTAATTGACGTTCAGTGGTGAAAGCTGCCATTCAAGGGTTCCGTGGTACTACTATTATAAGGGTTAGTCTGCATACGGTGAATTTAGGAAAACGAACTGGGATGCCGTCTATAAAATTATGTACCCACTTACGAACGTAACGTTAACTTGCGTTTATTTTTTTACTGAACTAGATTTTTTTAATCCTTAACTCAAAAGATGGTGAAGCAGTGTTCTCTGTGTTAAGTGTGTATGTTTTAATCACTACATAGTATAAAACAAAGTCGCTTTCTCCGTTGCTATGCTTTTATCTTAAAAACTTCGCAATGGATTTTTATGCGCTTTTTTTCACTACATAAAGAAATTGAAGAGGAACGTTTATATCGCGTGCTTCATTTTCAAACTTTGTAACTCCAAAATTTTCGAAATGTCGATTTTAATGTCATCTAGTATAAAAATATATTTATCTCTGTAGTATAAATATATCATATTAACAACAAACAGAAGCATTTATAATATTTGAATGTAAAATAAGTTGTTTGTCTATGTTTTTATTGTTAGTTATTTCATAAAACAGTTTTTTCTTTTATATTATGTAAAATTTTACCAAATGGAGATACGTAGTTTGAAAATTAAGCCAGCGATATGTATATTGTATACCCGATCGAAGCTGGTGCGGGGTGCTAGTCATCAATAAATAAGAAACAACTTTTTTAACAACTTTAGGTACAGTTTATTTTTATCTCTATATACCTACTTGTAATAAGTTAGTAGCATAGTGAATTCAGTACATGGAAGATACTTGAAAGAAATAGACGCAGGCGACTTAAAATGGACAACAGAACATATTTATATCTCTGTCTGTCTGTCTATCGGTCTGTCTGTCTGGGAACCGACTGTGATTCATGTAGAATCTACTAAAGTGATTATAACGAAATTTAGCAAGTAGGTATTTTATAGGTTATAGGCTACTTTTCATCCCGCTTACAGAAGAATTTCAGTAGAAGAGGGATAAAAGTCACAATCTATTTTTTTGCAATAATTCATTAACGTGTAGTCCGACTTCATAAATTCTTTTTAGGTTTTGTAGTATGTGCTTTACAGGCTGTCCCCTATTTTATTAAACTACGTACATAGCAACACTCAGGATAAAGTGACCAAATAACTAGAAATCCGGTATGTCAAGAAACGTTTGAACGTACAGGTAATCTTACATGTACATCTTGTATCTTCACGCCAAATCCCTGAACGATAGGCAGAGTATTTGGAGTGCCAAGTGAACGAAGTTCGTCGTTTTAGTACACGTACCAGATAGTAAAACTTTTTGTTTTATGTTACCTGACATGTTGTATAACTAACATAATCTTTGCAATATCTTGTGTGATATAATAAATGTGTCTAGCTTCTGGTATTTAGTTTGTAGCACCTATTTGGCTTGTAGTATATGAATGTTTAAGCATCACGGAGTTCAGATAGATGAATAAAATGCAAAGATTTTCAATTGTTTCGAACCTTTCAATGGTTTTTTTATGATATTGGAAGGCAAACAAGCAGATGAATTTCCTGATTGTAAGAAATTCACACCGCCTAGAGACACCAAAGGTGGTAATGGTGCGTTGCCAACAAGTACCCTACCTACCTACCCTGCAAGGGAAGTAAGTGAACAGGAAGCAATTTCCTGTCGATCTCAAATAGATTTTATTTCTCTGGAAGAAATTTAAATTATCTGCAATTTCTCATATATTGCCTATTTCCTAAAGACTTTAGAACAAAATAAGTATTTTCCTTTAAATGTAACTTATAAATCTTAACCGATCTAGTAAATTTAAGAAGATACCAGTTAAAACACACCCATCTTAATATATGTAAATAACGTGTCACGTTGTTTGTCCGCGATGGACTCCTAAGCTACTTAATCGGTTTCAATAAAATTTGCACACCGTGAGCAGTTTGATCTAACTTGAAAGATAGGATAGCTTAAATTTTAATTTTTGATAAAAAAAATTACTATTCGAGCGAAGCCGGAACAGGCAGCTAGTGTATAATACCTATATAAAAATGCATCCCAATTTCGCCCGGTCATCGTATCACGCCTGAACGGGTGGATCAATTTTGCTAATTCTTTTTGAAGTGAAAACTTCTTTAGCGGCGTTGCGCATTTTTTTTAAATGGGTAAACACTTCTAAACTCGCGTCAGGATACGTGACCTAAAATTTCGTAAGACGAAATGAAATGAAATGAAATGAAAATTATTTATTTGCGGAATATGTGTGTTAAAAAGTTGTTAAAAAGATAATTAAGAATACAACATATTCTACCACATTGTGGTGTGCAAATATTTAGTCAATTTTAAGAAGTTACATATTTCTATAAAAATGTACATTTAAATCACAGCCAAAACATTTTATTTATTTATGAACATAAGTTTCATAATTTATTATAAATTAATTTAAAGGTAGATTAATTTTTAGTCCTATCTACCGTACACTACCACCGTTTCCAAACCTTCCAAAATTCGTAAGACGGCACAGGGTGCTTGCGTGAATGTTCGTGTTGTCATGTTTGTGTACGATAGCGCAACAAATTAATATTGTATTCTACCACATAAATGATAGTACTTTCATACTGATAATTAAAGCAATTTGTGCAAAATTATTCCTTAATCATACCAAAATACCAAATATATATATATAT